>JUFY01035385.1:20748-33013 GCA_001855655.1 Leptopilina clavipes
AGAGTTAGCACTATTGACGGTGGAAATTATTTAGATTTAGGACTATTGACGGTGGAAATTATTTAGATTTAGGACTATTGACGGTGGAAATTATTTAGATTTAGCACTATTGACGGTGGAAATTATTCAGAATTAGGACTATTGACGGTGGTAATTATTCAGAGTTAGGTCTATTGACGGTAGATATTATTTAGATTTATGACTATTGACGGTAAATATTATTCAGAATTAGGACTATTGACGGTGGAAATTATTTAGATTTATGACTATTGACGGTAAATATTATTCAGAATTAGAACTATTGACAGTAGATATTATTTAGGGTGAGACTACTGATGATAGTTGCTATTGACGGTAGATAATAGAGATTACTTAACGCTGATGATAGATCACATTTAGAGTTAAGAATATTGATGCTATTTATTTTTTAACAGTAGATATTACTTAGTGCTAACACTAATGATAGTAAATATTAATTAAGATTAAACTATTAATGGTATTGGTATATTATTTAAAGTCAGAACTAATGATAATAGATATTATTTAGAGTGGAACTATTGAAGTTGGATAATATTTAGTTTTAAAACTGTTAACGATAGTTACTATTGACGGTAGATATTAATCACATTTGACTCTATTGCCGTAAATATTATTTGGTTTTAAGACTATTGTCCACAGATGTTGGATAGGAATTTAGGAATAAGACTATATGGACAGTCGATAATATTTATGGTAAAGTCTATTGACGGTAGATATTATTAATCCTGGATCTCTAGCGGTAATTGTTTTCAAATACGTACACACCTGGAAAAGTTGAATATTATATAGAAGAAATCACAATAACTCCTCGATTTTCTGCGACAATAGTTAAAACACATTCACATTTATCATTTCTTTTTTCATCAGAGAATCGTTTCCTCCTCAACATACATATATATATATATAGAATGAATGCAGCTTAATGCTACATCGCGGACCAGATTCGAATCCGATTCGCGGTGATTTATGGACGCGTGGGCGTCGAGCGTTTGCCACTGAACCCCGATAAAATTTGTCCCAACGACATAAATTCACGAATCCTGATCCAACAAAGCGTTCTTGTTGCGCGTGGGCCGAGTTTCGTGGACCAAAAACTTCATGTAGACCATAAAACCGTGGGAAAACAATGACTGCCCCTTCGTTCGAAATATGTTTTCGGTTACATCCTCACCAATTCTTATACCATCATCGTTTTTAATCTCCCCCCTCCTTTCTCTCTCTCTCTCTCTCTGTTTCTCTTCGTCTGCGGCTTTTACGCACATGAACAAGACAGGCTTGCGTGTCTTGAAGTAGAAAAAAAAAGAAAAAAAAAAAACCGAAAGGTGTGATGGAGTCACTGATAATTTTCAGAATCATGAACAGGGTGCTTCAAGCAAGAAATGACTCAAATGATGTCCTACACACAAATTATTGTTTCGAAACGGATTCTCCATGTTATTAACGACAGGTTCATTATAATGATCCCAGAAAGCGATGAATGGTTTATGATAAAGAGAAAAGATTGAATAATGATGATAAAGTCGAGACATTTGGAGATTTCATTCTACTTTTCTAGTCTGTTTTTAATTTTGAAAATTTTATCCCTTTTTTTTTATTTATAAATATCATTTATATCGTGAATATTAATTTCCACACGTTTTAAAAATACATTTCTACTTAAGAAAATGAACTTGAAAAAATTTTTCAACACAAAATAAAAAAAATACATTTTGGATGGGTTTATTTCCAAATGATTTTGCTTATTAGGTTCGTTTCGAAATGAAATGATTCTGGAAGTGTAGTTGATATGTAGTTGATTACGATAATGTAAGGTCATGTGAAGATGTATCGTTTAACGCAGGTTAAGTCCCTACTCTATAAGCACTGTTCGATGCGTATCACGACTCATTAGCTCACTGCTAACGAAACGAGGTGATAGCATTTACGGAAGACCACATGCACTACACGATCAATTACAACTCTATGTTGCAAGTACTTTTCCCGCATCACGTGTACGATTCTTTTCACCGTTGATTTGAAAATTACTTTCTTAAATACACCGCCGACGGTAGTTATTTAAAATTAGTAGTACTATATGATAGCAGTAATTACAAAAAAATAATACTATTGACGGTAGATAATATCGATAGTAGTAATTATAAATTATTAATACTATTGACGGTAAGTGCAAAATACTAATGTTATTGATGGCAATTACCAGAAAGTATTGATACTCTATTGACAGAAGTTTCAAAAAATTATTAATGCTCCTGACGGTAAATACTTCAAAGTGTATTGATGCTATTGACGGTAGTTGCCATAAAGTATTGATGCTATTGGCGGCATTTACTATAAAGTATTAATGCTATTGGCGGTATTTACCATAAAGTATTAATATCATTGAGGGTATTTACTATAAAGTCTTAATACAATTGAAGGTAGTTGACCATAAAAAAAATAATATCCTTGATTGTAATTATCATAAAGTATTAATATCATTCACGGTACCATGAAGTATTAATACTATTGAAAGTAGATATTATAAAATGTTAATATTGATGCTGTTGACGGTAGTTAGGACTTATTATCAATGCTATTGACGGTAATTACTATAAAGTATTAATACTATTGATTGTAACTACTATAAAGTATTGATGCTATTGACGGTAGTTACCATAAAGTATTAATATCATTGCCGGTATTTACTGTTAGGTATTAATATTATTGGCGGTAAGTACAATTAACATTAGATACTATTGACGGTATTTACTATCACTGGTAATTTTCATAAAACATTAATACTTTACGGTAGTTATTGTCGATAACATTTGCCATAAATTACAGATGGTAATTACTAATTACTATTGACGGTAACCACCATATTAACAGTAGATTCTTTTGACGACAGATACTATTGATGGTAGTTTCTATAAGTTATTAATATTATTCACTGTAGACACTATCGATGCGGTAATTACCATCATAAATTGCAGTTACTATTGATGATGTGCGCTATTGACAGTATATTCCAGCGACGCTCAATACTGTAGAATCGCAGAGTGTAACTTACACTCTCGTTCTTCACACTTTTGATCGTTTCGATAAAAGCGCAGCTTGTTTTAAAACTACGCGAACGTAGAATTCTTGGGCAGAATCCGAGACCCTTGTTCGAAATGTGATTATCATCAAGCAAGCCTTTACACAAGTTTCGAGTATATACACTCTTGAATATATATATATATATATATATATATATATATATATATATATATTGGACTAGATTCTGTTAATCTTCTTTCAACTTTACACTGCAAAGTCCAAACGTGAATAATTTTCAATCTAGTAACAAAACAGAAATTCCTCACGCAGTCATGAAACAAATCAACGGCAAGATTCATATATATCTGTCTTTTAGAATTTACTTATTTACCATATGCACAATTGCCCGTTTTGAAATAAAATCGAATCATTTCTTACATATATATATGTACATGCATAAGGGGATATGGATCCCCAGTGTTTATTGCGATAAGCAAGCACTCTATTAATGAAACAAATAAGCAATTTCAGTGATAACCCAGATGAACCGGTCCGAATTTTTCGCCGAAGAATTTGTAGTCTCGTCAACTAATGTACATATATATATATATGTGAAACCAGTTTTAGATTATAAATACACTTGGATTTCTTTAGCAGCGACTGGTTTTGCTTTTCATAATCAAAATAATTTATTATAATTGTACATAAATATGAACGCGAAATTGAAATCTTTATTGCTTGTGAAATAATCGCAAAACCAAGATTCTTTGATGCCTTCGATAGATTTCGAGGAGGAGGACTTGCTGATTCATATTAATGAAAGAGATATTGTTAATTAGGTGTCAGCCGCAAGAGGTGAATTTCCTCTCCCGTAATTATTTATTAAAAAAGAAGCGATATATAATAGCTTAATAGATAATATTGATAAGAAACTTGTTTCACTCTATTTTTATCACTAATTGAAACAAAAGCGATCAAAAGTTCTAATCTTGAAAGCTTAGGTATATTTCAATTTTAATGTTTATTGTTAATGTTTATTTAATGTTTATTGTACATATAATTTTCAAAAGGGGGGGGGATAAAAAGTAGATTGTTGAATGAAAACAAAACAAAGACTCACCTAGACTAGCAGTCATTGCGTCGAGGTCCTTGGGTTTCCTTTTTCTGGGCCTTCCCTTCTGTCTGGGCGGCGGGACATTGGTGCCGGAACCGTTGAAATAAGAGGGCACCTTGGGGGGTGAACCAGCCTCAGGGCCGGATGGTGTTGTCGGTTGTAGATGAACGGGACTCACGTGTGTATGCTGATGTGGATGCATCGTATTATGTGAATGGGGACCATGCGAATGATGATGCAAAAATTCAGGCGAGGGAAACGATTGACCCGGATAATGTGGTCCCGGGGGATAAACGGGAACCGGTGGACTTTGCGATGGATGCATTTCTGCTCCCATTTCATAATGATGTCTACACAAAACAACTCCATCTCTCATTCCAAAATGGTCCCCCTTTGTCAAGGGCACACCGCAAGCCGCACACGAAAAACATCTCACATGAAACACCAATTCACGTGCCCTCATCACCAATTCCGAGGCAAGTATCGCCGCTTGACATCTTGCGCATCGCTTCATACTGCCAAACATTCTGTAACAATAAGAAATACATCTCAGATCAGTATTTGGTAAATATTTTCACTCCGCAAGAAATTAAAATTAATACCAATTATATTTTACAAATGAATAAATTTTCATTTCTTGATAGAAATAATGGAAGAAGTCCAAGTACGTTGTTGATGATGATGATGATAAAAAAAAGGCAGAAGCAACAAGGTTAGAGGGGGGAAAAAATAGCGATGCACCGGGCAGCATGACATCGCTACTGCATTAGCAGCCAACGGGCTCCATTACCAACGCAAGCTGCCTATCTGCTCGATATCTTCTTTAGCTACCAGCCAACCTGCCTACCTATCTTTACCTCCAAATATATTACATCTACTGCGCTCCTCTTCGCAGTCATACCAAGGAAGAACTAATAGATAAAGATGTGTCCGAGTTTATAATGACCCTTCCAATCGTCGTTGCTGTGAAAACGTACGTGATTTTTGCTAATGCAAAACGTTTATCCTTCTACTCTCGAAAATATCAGTCGCACGTTTCTTTCTTTCGCTCTAAAAACTCCAAAACCCCCCTCGGCACTCTTAATCACTTTTCTAATCTCTGTTGCAAAGTGCAAGTATTTTTTATTCTGCAATTATTTTTATTCTGCGCAGTTTGCCAACTGGTGCATATGATCAAAATCTGTATAGCAATATTGTCAACACTGGCTCAAATATATTAAAATTGTAAAAATAATAAAATATTGACTTGATACTTTAAAAATTTTAGAAACATTGACTCAATGTTATGACATTGTAGCAATATTGACACAATGCCTTAAACTTGAGACAATATTTTGAACTTTTAGCAACATTGGATCAATGTCTTGAACTTGTAAAAATACTGACACAATATTATGAGTTTGTATCAATATTAACTCAATGTTTTTAATATGTATAGCCACATTGACAAAATTGACTCAATGTTATGAAATTGTAGCAACATTGACTCAATACTTTTGATTTGTAGCAACAATAAAAACATTGACTCAATATTTTGAACTTTTAGCAACATTGACTCAATATTCTGAACTTATAGCAACATTGACTCAATATTCTGAACTTATAGCAACATTGACTCAATGCCCTAAACTTGTAACAATATTGCAAACTACTTCTAGCAACATTACATCAATGTCTTGAACATGTAAAAATATTGACTTACTGTTTTGATTTTCTAGCAACATTTACTCCATATTATTAAACTTGTAGCGACAGTGGCAACATTGACTCAATATTATAATTTTGTTGCAACCTTGACTCAATATTTTGAACTTATAGCAACATTGACTTAATGTTTTAATTTTCTAGCAACATTTACTCCATATTATTAAACTTGTAGCAACAGTGGCAACATTGACTCAATATTATAATTTTGTAGCAACATTGAGTCAATATTGTGAACTTATATAGCAACATTGACTTAATGTTTTAATTTTCTAGCAACATTTACTTCATATTATTGAACTTGTAGCAACAGTGGCAAAATTTACTCAATGTTTTGAACTTGTAGCAACTTTGACTCTATATTTTGAACTTGTAACAATATTGTAAACTTGCAGTAATATTTGATCAATGTCTTGAACATGTAAAAATATTGACTTAATGCTTTGATCTTGTAGCAACATTGACTGAATGTTTTGTACTTGTAGCAACATTGGCAACATTGACTAAATATTTTGAACTTGTGGGAATATTTACATATTATTGAACATCCAGCAGCATTGACTCAATATTCAGAACTTGTATGTCAATATTAGCATTAATGCCACTTGTTCTTAATATTGCAGAAATTTTGGAATATTCACGCAATGTTGCCAATATTGCTGGAGGATTAGATGCCACATGTGTTGTTATTGCTCCCATACGAGATATTTCTTCCGAGTAGTAATTATTTAACACGAGATTCTAGGTACAAAGCAAGCGTAAATCTCTAAATCGTTGCAACTTTCCTTTTTCTTTACGTTTCTTTTTGCATACACGATGAAAAATGTTATAAGGGCGCAGGCATCTTACCACCGTCGCCATTGATCTGCTACGCGTGGGATGCGACTCTTGTCGGCTCCTTGCATTAATCTAGATCACAGCATTATATTACCCTCATTCTCTCGTTAGCATTCCGTTATAATACCTTTAAGCGCCCTTGGCATTTTTCTCACAAGAAGATGCAACAATAATTGCTCTGCTCTCACGTCGATATTTCCCCACGCTCGCCTCCTCAATACTTATGTCAAAATCTTTCATTCTCTTATCATTTATCAACCTTCCATTATCATAAACAACTAACATTAATAAATATTGGCCCAATAAATACTGGGCCAATTTTTCAATAACGGAAAATATAATACATCTCAACTTCGAAATAGAGAAATTTCGAGGATTTTGGCCGAAGGAATAATCTATATTTATAGGAGTAGAGTGCATAAGATGAAGGCAAGTCTCGAACCGTGACATCAGAAACGACTTGGCGTAGATACAGGAAAAGTATATACAAGTGGCACCGGGTGTCCCGGTTTGGTTGCCGTCCCGACTGACTAATGCGACGAGAGCACGGCATCGTAAAATGCATTCAATGTTCTGTATCGAGCGACAAAAGTACATCTCTTTCGCCACTGATACTGGTATATCGATGTGAATTCACGATTGGTGTATATTTAGTTCGATATACGAGTCTCACGCTTCGTCTTCTCGAGAGGTGCCACATACAAACACATATCTATAATACGTAACGCAAAATTCAAATGTACTTTGACAGTAGCATTAAAGAACACGAAACATAACTTGTTCCATTGCATTCGCAGTAATAATTTATCCTCCACAAAGAAGCAAGAAGAGAAACCCAACTTGTTCTCGCTTATACAAATTGAGAAATAGCTATATTATATGCAGAGGTGAGGAGGGACTCTCTCGATAAGAATAATTTATCGCTCCATAAAAAAACAAAAAATATAAAAAATATTACTTGGTTTACCACATTTTACTGCACTACAGGAAAAAAACAGGAGGGAGGGGGATAGTTTAAGGAATAAACCACGTGCTCTAGTGTGCGAACTCTCCGCAAGTGGTCCATAAAAGATTTCCTACTCTTTGTGAAGGTTAGTGTTTAGTTTGGGCTTTTCTCGCACGGCTTATAATGCACATTGTAATAATAATGTAACGCATATGGCGGATCTTGTAAAACTCTGCGGGTTGTCTATAAACGTGAAACGTGAATGAGGTTATTCCCGGTTGCGAAACTCATTCATTGATGAGGGAGAAAGAAGAAAAAAAAGGAAGGAAAGAAGAATGAAAAAAAGAAAGAGTGTAAGAGAAAAATATTCAGAAAAAGAAAGTGAGAAAAATTTTAAGAAAGAGAGAGAGAGAAAGAAACAGCGCAGTTTTTACCCCCGATTTTACATTGCCTAGGCAAGTAGTAGTAAGATCAGTCGATTGCACAACACATTTCGACAGATCCGATTAGGCGAAAAAAAAAATATGCGGTCCTCCCCGCTGAGTGTTAGTTCACACACTCAAATAGGATCAGCCAATGACAATATGTTTCGAGTCAAGAGACCCCGTGTCAAAAAGTTCCCCGCAATTCTAATCCCCTAGATTACCTCTAAAACCTCTCGACACTTCCTTTTCATTTCTATTTGAAAATAAATAGTTTACACTCTTCAACCTGTAGATACGGTTATTCAATTCCCACTTCATTTTATTATATTCCCCGCATATGTTTATTCTCTACAATAGGGTAGTTTTTTCCTCTCTTTTTCACCAAAAGGTTTTTTTCTTCATACATCCGTAACAGATTTTTTCTCCCTGAACAAAAATTCCTAAAGGCTTTTTTTGCTATCTTTGGAATGGTGGTTTTTTTTTTGTGGGAGGGGAATTTTCGAATTTTAGGAGAGCTTGACGAATCGTGTGGTCTTTTGTTCGGGATTATAGTTTTAGAGCTGCGAGGAAAATGATCGGGCATTGTTTAGAAAATTTTTGTAAACCACTGACCCGCGCCGAGTAAGTTACACTTGGTGCCGAGCATTGTCTGGCGAGAAACATCTCAATCTCATCCGCACAGCAGGAGAGAGACAGTTGGAATGACTCCCTGGGTTCAAGAATTTTCAACAGGAGTAGTGACATTAGTAGTAGTAGTAGCGTTTATCTAATGACAGATGACTTTATTTTCACTTCTGTACCTTTCGCCTCTAAAAATACCAACAGGTAGAATTCTCAGTTTATTCTCCCTGGAGCATTGTCTTATTCTCAGATATTTTAGTACCTATTTTTAGTATCTGTTTTACTAATAATCAGGCATATTAGTGAAAGAATAAAAAAAATCACCAGAAAGGAAAATTGCATCACTTTAGAAAGGTAGAGTCAGTTTGATGATGAGAAATAAATTCTACAACGGTTAGAGGAAAGATTTTTTTTTCTTCGTAAGAGAAAAAAAATGTTTTCGAATGAAGATATTCGTGAAGCAGAGAGGTTTTGTGCTACGATCTTCTGGAGGGATGTGTACCACTCCTACTAAGTATGTATATTTATATCAGAGGTGTACGACACACGAGAGGTTTAACATCTCACAGAGTAACCTGATACTTTTGTAGGAATGGTTTATGTGGTGACACCCGCGATTTCTCGGTGGACATACGACGCGACATGACCTTGCAAACCCAGCGAGCAGGACCCCTGCCGTGATACGCCGAATCCTCTTACACCAAAAGGGCCCCGATGCTTAGAACTGCATCTTCAAGAAGAAGGAGAAGAAGAAGAAGAAAAAAAATAAAGAAACCCCACTCAACTGAAAATCCGACAATTTCTTGTAAAAACACCACTCCCACAATAAATAATACAGGTGTCATTTGTCCTTTGCACTAAAGACACAATTTACAATGGCTAATCTCGACAATTTCTCTAAGCTAAAGTGTATAAACACCAATTTGGAATTAAGAATCGAAAGGTATTTATCAGAAATTAGAGATAAAATTAAAAAGGTGCAGGGAAATTTTGAAGGACAATCAGAAATTGACTGAGAAGATTATGCAAAATTGGGGTTGTGAATTCTAAGTTAAAAATAAGGGAAAATTAGAAAACGGAAAGTTTTTCATCACAAACGAAGGCTAAAGTTAATGAAGCTAAAGGAAATTTTGAAATACAATCAAAAATAGAAGCTGGAACAAACAGAATTTTTGGAATTTTATTGATTCTCGTACTCAAAACTTGCTGTCAGTGAAATTTAATTTACAGATAAAGCAAAAATAGAAAAACAAAAGTTTTTCATCACAAACGAAGGCTAAAGTTAATGAAGCTAAAGGAAATTTTGAAAAACAATCAGAAATTGAAGCTAAAACAGAAATTCAAGATGAAACGAACAATGAATTTTCCCAATTCTTTGATTCCCAAACTCAAAACTTGCTGTCAGTGAAATTTAATTTACAGATAAAGCAAAAATAAAAAAACCAAAGTTTGTCACCACAAACGAAGGCTAAAATTAATGAAGCTAAAGAAAATTTTGAAAGAGAAACAGAACTTGAAACTAAAATACAACTTGGAACTGAAAGAATACGCTATCGAAACTCAAGGAAAAAAATCAAACAGAAATTTCACTCTGAA
This sequence comes from Leptopilina clavipes, assembly GCA_001855655.1. Taxonomy (NCBI): domain Eukaryota; kingdom Metazoa; phylum Arthropoda; class Insecta; order Hymenoptera; family Figitidae; genus Leptopilina; species Leptopilina clavipes. The sequence continues at coordinate 31,049 of JUFY01035385.1, forward strand.
GCAATCATCAAAGAAAAAAAAATTAACGCCAAAAAGAAAAAGCGAAACTAAAGCACGATTCAAGGTAAACTCCAATTGCTCCGCAGAACTTGTCGATACCTTTTCCCTTCTTTATTTTTTGTGTGTGTTCTATTTTTCAGATTATCGGGGAGAATCACCCATATATATTTTATCAGTAATGCACTTAGCGAGAGTACTTAACGGGAGAAAGAAACATGTTTTCTCCATAAGACTTCTGATGGTCAGTTGTCACCTGCGCGTTCTTATTTTCCTTTTGTAAAATATATATCGCAACAGCTGTTAAGTTGTAGGACTTTCTGTAAATTACTGAACACATTGTCGTTAATAAGTTGGATGAAATCCACTCTCACTTCATAGAGAATATAATTCCTCTCTTTCAAAATGCGCTCATCTACAAATATACAAGTTAGATAAATTTCAAATGTACATATGACTCCTGGCGTTAAAATCACTCTAGTGTGTATACACCATCATCGTGTTTAATTGCACACCAAAGTCGAGTCTCGGGTGGTTTGTCGCGAATTAAACCTAAGAGACTTCCTGGAGTTCATCGTGATGATGCAGTGGTGCCAATGGTCACGCATCATGAAGATGGCGTGCTCGCGATTCACAGAACGATGCACGCAACTCTCAACAGTCGCGACCCAACTCCTTCAGTACTTGTGAATGAAATTCTCCACAGCATGAAGCGAAAAAAAAAAAAACGAGAGCTACAAAGAATTAACGAGAAACTTTTTTCTGAGTTCTGATTAAGAAACTCTCTCTTTATTTCTCTCTCCCACTCTCTCACTTCATCTCGTTTGTGAGCGACTTTTCATGCCGTCTAGGCGGAAATTTACGGAACTAATGGCGCGAAATTTAAAATTATATGAAAATTATTTGCAAACAAACAGAAGTAACAATTAGTTCCAAAGTAAAGAATTGGGATGAAGCAAAAAAAAAGATCAATTTTCAATATTTAAGCTAATTTAGGAATATTTCTCGCTTGATCGGAACAAGAGAGAATTCTTCGTCTTCTATAGGGATAATAATTTCCACTTGAGGACGTATCGCGTGCTTATTCCTTCGATGATTTCCACCATTTCCTCGTAAATTATTAACTGATAGATCTCTGGTTATCTAATACAGAATTTCTATATATCTATACGTTATACGTATATGCATAGTTGATGTGATCACTGACACGAAAAAACCATTTTTTCTTTTGCTACAACTAGAAACCGCATACTTTCCATCACAATTATCCTTCTCAGTAAAAAAAATAAACTGAAATATTACTGCCAACGTACATATAACATTTAACATAACATTTCCATAACATACGCAACATTTATCTCTCTTTTTTTTTAATTAGAATATTTCACAATAATTTAAATATATACGTGCAATATGGCATAATATTAATATTATAATAATACCTATTAAAAATACACTAAAAAAAATTTATTTTATTCAAATAACCGATTACTTGTCTATTATCAAATAAATATTTACTTGCACCAAATAATTTTTATCCAAATCAAATAAGTTGTATGTGAGATAATAATTTCTGTATTTGAATCAAATTTACTTGACTCAAAAAAATTTATCTGACACAAATAAATATTTATTTAATAATAGTCAAATAATCCAATATTTGAATCAAGTAAAATTTTTTTTTTAGTGTACACTATTAATAATAAAAATATTAATGTAATATTAACAGTAATACTAATTCCTAATAATACCCGTGTGGAAATTTAAAATAGGGTTTAGTAAGGCCATGAATAGACGCTCTCTCGTTTAGTGAGGCGCAAACTAGGAAAAATCGTCAGGACCTGTCTAATATCGTCACGCTTAAAATATCAGGTTCTGATGTGGAAAAATAGTGAGGTCCTAACCAGACTGCCCTGTGACTGCCTGAATAGAAAAGTAGGTCCTCCCTAGGTTCTGTTTATGGCTCTA
>JUFY01035389.1:0-15457 GCA_001855655.1 Leptopilina clavipes
ATGAGCGTTGTGGGCGTTCAAGTAAAAAGCGTCGACTTATAAAACACAATTTTTGTTTTTAAACAACCGTTAAATAATTAAGCAGTACTACCATTAATTTTAAATTGTAAATGATAAAAATGTTTATTAAAATTATGTACAGATTACTATATTAAAGGGAGATGCTACATTAAGAGGCCTAAAAATTAGCACTTCTTGAAGAATTTTTTAAAAAGGAAAAAATTAACTTAGACCTCCTGGCTTTTTGGAATATTTTTGTATTTATTGAAAGTGTTTGTAAAAATATTTTTTAACGAGAAATATTAAAATGCACTCGAGTTAATATAAATTATTGACGGCGGAGCACCTTGACTTCTAAAACGGTGGGAAAAATGGAGATCGCAATTCTCGTCTAAAAGATAAGATTGAAAAAGTATTTTAAAGTTTACATATGTATAAAGAAAATTGAACATTAAAAGTTATTCGTGAATTTTTAAACAGGAAGATTTGTTATTTTTATTAATTAAATTTATATTTAAAATTGATTATCTTCCTTCACCCGGCGCGGTCTGGATTCAACAAATTCCAGGGTACAAATATTAAGTTAAATTTATCAACAGATGAGCGCATTCCGCCTTTTTTCGACATATTTATAATTTCCTAATAATTAAACATTAATTAGAGGAATTCTACACACACACACACACAAACACACACATTTATATGTTGGATAAATATTTTAAAACACACACACGTTTATTTCACTTATGTATATAGACGCGATTAATTAATACACTAATACGCAACTGCACGCACGACAGCGAATTTCACTGAGACTATACATTATCGTTTCCTTATATATTAACTACTGAAAATTTAAAGCACTCGCGAGAAAGCAGTTTTCTTGTAACAACTTATTAAAAAACATAATTCTTGGGACAGAAGAAAAGGCAAATTTTATAAATTTATAAGGGTCAATTTCTGAGATAAAGAATGACCAACTTTGTTATTTCTATCATTATAGATAATATACAAATTTATTTTTTGTAAGAAACATAGTCACTGTCAATGATCGGATCTAATCGTGACATTTCGGGTGAAACACGAAGGTACATCGGCTTAATTACGGAAGTTCACGAAGTTAGTAGCCAATAGAAGTGCAGGGGCAAATGACTGCACTCACTATAGCCGACACTAGCTTACCAAAAATTGCTACAGTCGATATTAGTTTTTGAAAGCAAATGTATCAAATTTATCAATTTCTTTTGTATAAAATGATATAGTTACCCTTATTTCCGAACTTTGCTACTAGTTTTTCGTAATTTTTACTAGTGATATAACACAGTGATTTAATCTCTGTGTGATATTTTATATAATGATACGAAGTAGTTGGTTAGGTAAGATTATGTTGCCTTATGGACCAAGTGCTGGGTCCACAAATATTTAATATTGATTAATAAATATTGAGTCCAGGAGACCTTGGTTTTGCTGTCTGAGCGCAAGTACTGTTTTCGGATTATTTATTGAAAGAAAGACCAGACTCTACAGGTCCTGTGGTTAATCTTGGAAGAGCATTCTTTTTATTGTTGAAAAAAGTTTATGTTGAAATAAAAAATTCTTTGGTGAGACAAAAAGATATACATAGTTCGCTAAATTAAAGTTTTATGATTCACTAACTTAGTAAAAAAATTTTTTGATTTAATTCTTTAATTGCAATCGGCTCAACGTAAAAAAGGAAAAAATTAAGTCTTGCGTATGAAAGAATCTTTTTGAAATCGTTTTAAACATGATGAGCAAAAATTAATTGAGGTCAGAAGTCTTTTAAAAATTTAAATAATATCCCGGTGACAAGACTGAAATGAATTGAATTAGAAATATTAATTTCTTTTAATTCAATACAGTGAGTAATTAGATTAGTAATTTGAAGATTTTTATTCAAATTCGTTTGAGAATCATTGATTAATATTATTACGAGTTTCGAAACTAGTGAATACTAGTTGAGCTCATGAGTTTTGCGAACAAAAAAATCTAATACACTCTAAATGTCTCATGAAGTTAGCGAAAAACTCACTGTGATATGATTTGTTAGTCAACGAAATGCGTTTCAAGCACGTTCCATCATCAGAATTGACAGTATTCAATCCATCGGCTATAACATTCATCAGTCAAAGAAGAAAATGAGTTTTGGTTGCATGTGATGGTATCCTATTTTCTTTAATAGCAGTTTCAAAGTATCATCCTAAAATTTTTACATATTTGATTCCTCGAATTATGAAGATGAGAACGTGATTATCATCCATTTTACTTCTTCTTGTTCCCCAATCCTTCATTCCAACAACTTTATCCATCTCAGTACTATATTCAACGTGAAGTTCTAAACTTACTTCATTCCACATAATCAACCATGCTTTCGGGAATGTCTATAATGTTAGGAATTTCCGCATTTTCAGTAAGTTGTTTTGAAAGAACATTTTTGCTGGCATTGACAAAAGTTACACTGTCCATATTTTCTACCTTATAAAATATTTTAGAAAAATGTGTTTTCTATATGAATATTGTTGCGTGGATACACTGTTGTTCTTTAAAAGTTATTTATATGTTAAAGCTTAAAGTTTAAATTCAAATTCAAATAGTGACTAACATACTTTCATATTCACACACTATAGGTCCTTATTTTTTATTTTCTTGGTATAAGTGGGGAATATACTTTTCGTAAGAATATATTCTAAGAAACCTTAACGAGAATATATTCTTAACCTATTAAGACGTTCATCTTATATTAAGAATATATTCTTAAACTCATAAGCATAAAATATTCTTGGCTTTCTATGGGAATAATAGTTTTTATTTATAATCTAAGTAATCATTTTTCAATCAAATGAACCTATTTATAGAACTAATTAATGTGACAAAGATATAAAAATTAACAAAACTATTTGTTATAATTAAAACTATTTGTTTTAATTAAAATATTTGTTGATTAAAAAAATTTTATTTTCTTTGAATGCAAATCTCAACAAATTATATTTATGAACATATTTACAAAATTTTGAAATTTAACCTCTTCTTTGAGAAAGCATGATTAATAAGTCAGTAGAATTAGTTGATAACTATATAAACTCACGTTCAAATATGTCAATCAGTTCTTCCAGTTCATTATTTTTCAGCCACTCAATAACTGGATTCATTGTTTTTAATATAATAAACAAAAAAATACTAAAAACCACTATTTTAATTGTAATTTAATTTATAATTCAAGATTCTTTATTAAATTTTCAAATATCGCAATGTCTATAATTAGATAAATTGAGAGCGATTGGTTTTTAACAACTAATTCCCATAATTCTTATATTATCCTGAATCCCCTAAAAATCATTAAGGTCAGGTAAAAGGACCTTGACGGCGGAAGAAAGGGGAAATCCCAAAAGGCACCATTCCAGAGGCTTTTGATGCGCCTCCTTTTGTGCTGTATACCACATTTAATCTTTAATGGATCAAATTAATAATTTACAGTCACATTTCTAAAAACATAAACTACAAGAAAATGCAAGAAAATTCGATTTTTTAAAAGTTACAACTAAAAAAAACAAAAAATGCAATGACATATTTATAATGTGTTTATTAAACGCGAAATATCTAAATGCGAATCAAAATATTAAAAAATTGTATACTACTTTACTTACTTCGAAGTTTGTGATTATAAAAAATTTAAACAACGTTAAACATGTTTAATTAATTATTAAATATTATATATATATAAATTATAATAAAATATTACGAAAATCCTGCACTGCGTGAGCACATTAAATATGTATCCTACTGACCCGCATGCGTGCTTAGCATATGTCTCTCCATGGAGGACGCATCAGTAAGTTGAACGGATGGCATATTTATTCCCTTGCGTGTCTCAATATCAGCGCGCACTGTGGTAACATTTTATTATTTGCGATCCTTCTCATAATGACATATATTCTAAGAGCTATTACTCTTAAGTATTTACTGATCAATTCTCTTAATAAATACTTCTACTTCTTTTGCTAAAAGTTTCTAAATTTTAGAGTACACTACATTTGGTATTAATGTATCATCGCCATAAATTTGTATTTCATATTTTGGGAGTACTGCAACTCTTTTTCTAACATAATTATCTTCGACTTGTTGAAATCCGAAAAATTGTTTCCTCGTAAAAGAACCCATTTTCTTGAAGGTAGTTTCACTAAATCAATATTTTTTTGCAAAAATACAAACCTACAAACATCTGTTTTTATATCACGCTCTTTGAATTTTGACATTCTCACCTACAAAATTGAACTCATATGAAAATCAGGAACATACTTTTTTACTTTAAACTTTAAGTATACAAACTTCATTATGCATAATTGTGTATATTATTAAATAATCCAAATTTACGGATATAGTTAATGTTGAAATAAGTGACACATACTTACTACTTTGGATTGTGTACATTATATTCTATACTTACTTCCAGGCCTGCTTACTGCTTTCAACAACACTATTGGAATAGAATTCTCTTATAAGTTATAAATTATAATTTATATTATAAAACATTCACGATTTTATTATAATTCCGTTTCAATATTTAGTTGCATGAGAAATTTTTGATCGCGTCTCTTAGCAGACGACAATTTCAATGTTTTAATATTTCCACTTTGGATCCCTTCCACTGCGAAACGCTCTCTGTTGAAAATTTTTGCAACTACTGACAGTAAGTCACTTTGTCCAATTTCAACAGATTTCCACCAATCAGCGTTGCTTTATGCAAGGTGGCGAAAAATGGTTCTACTGAGAGAAGGTCGAATTAATAAGCCACACCCCCACGAGGGATCTAGAATAAATAATAACATAAGGGTGGCAACTCATAAGTCTCTCTACTGCCTAGAATTTAAATTATTAACTTCCTAAATTTTTTACAAATAATATCATAATTTAAGTAATAGGCCAATTTTGCTTCTAAATTAAATACAAATTTTTTTTTAAAGGTAATAGGTAAAACATATTGTTTTATTAAAAGTCTCATATTTGAAGGTAAAAGGAGGTCATTGGGAACAAATAGCTGATGTCTCATGTGTCAAGTACCAAATGCACATGTACAATGACGTCGTTTGAATTAATCGCTACCCGTTATTTAGGTCAATAATTGAAGTGTGGTCAAGTAGACTTTTCATAAAAAATAAACTTTCAATCATTATATCCAGTTAATTATTTCTTTATAAAAAATTAAAAAATATTTAGTTAACTTTAATTATTATAAATCATTGTAGAATAAGGTAATATGAATTTTAATTGACTCGTTAACATACAAATAGATCTAAAAAGTTCATTGAATAATATAAAACATATTCTCAACCATATAAGAAAAGTAATCCAAGAAAGATTCTAAATCTTTAATGCAGCATTTAATTTCAGATGGGAGAGATAAATTTTTTTGGGAAACTTTAAAAACTTTCACTGAAGTGAAACAAGATTTAGGGTTAGAACTTAATAAAGTTTAGATATTAAAAAGTTATGCAGATTTTTCAGAGGTTGAGTTCATTATATCCTGAACTCACAAACACAAATACCATGACAATAAAATCCAAAATTTTTACCTATCTTAAAAGCACGTCTATTACTACAAATATTGATTAAAAAATTATTTCTACCGCCAAATAGGCTATGATTTTAAACTGTAATATAAATAGAGTTATAAAATCTGCTGTTCTTGGAGTAGGAGCAGAGTGGAAGAGGTAAAATAGATAAGTCTCGTATTTCACCGGTTCCACCCTTAAGTAAAGGGTGTTTAACCTTTTTTAATACCTATTTTCGTTGGAACGAGTGCTGCAGAAGTTTTAAAGGGAGAAGCAGCAGGTGTAGCAAAAGTGCAAAAATGATGATGAAAGTCTCTTTAAATTACAACTTGAAGAAAATAAACGTCATAATGTAGCAATGGAATCTTTTGCCTTAGGAAACGATCTTTATCTGAAACCATCCAAGATTGGATTAGAACTTCACTTAAAACCATGCAAACCAGGCCAAGTCTTAAAATGAGGCTATCACGTTGAGCTCTAACAGATGCAGATTTACTAAAGTTTGCTAATCGTTTAAAATCCTATTTTAAGGGATTTTTTTGCGGGATTCTTAAGGGATTGATTTTTTTGCTAGACTCAAAGGCTTATTAGAGAAATATTGATGTAAGTTGCTAAATACATTTCAAACATCAAACTTTGAAGCGCGTTTTCTCCAATTTCACTTTTACGATTTTTACAAAAATTCTTTTTCAAAATTTGTTAAATTTGAACAACGTAATTGTAAATGATAATTATAATTAATATTTTTAAATAATTTTATTATTAATTATATTCATTTTTATTAGAAATAATGAAAAAGAATGAGAAAATATTATTTTTGTAAAAAATTGAAAGTAGAATTTGAAGGAAGAATAAGTCTCAGCTCCTTTCTCAATGGTCCTGCTACGCGTTAAACTCCTAAAAATAGGACGGACCTAAATTACCCAAAAAGGCCCAAGCACTAATGAGGTTTTCTCCATTTTCCCGTTCCTATTTTTGCGTAATAAACAATCTCCGAATTCCCAATCGACTTCCCTTTTTCCGGATATCCTATTTTTCCCTTTCTTTGAACTTTTCCTCCAAAAAATCCCAAAATTAGTAGTGGGAAATTTACATAAAAATCCCAGTTCCAGAAGGAAACGTCAGTTGTGAAAATTCTTACAACTATCGAAAACATCTCTTTAAGGATCAACTTCAACGATCCAAACTTTAATTCAAGTTCAACGATCAAATTTTTTATCAAGTTTAACAATTAAGATTCTTATTCTTTTATTCAATCTTCAAATATTTCGAATTCTTTAATCTCCAAATTCTACATTCAACTTTATTCGACATTTATAAAAAAAATTATAATTAAAAGTGTGTAGGTACAATTTAAATAACTATCTATTTTTTTATCTACAATCTTTATCATTTTTCCCAATTCCGGAAAGGTCTTGTTCTGTAAGCAGTATGAGATTTATTCCATTTATTTAATTCCTTAATAATTTACCTTTGTTTCCGAGATAATTATTTATCTGATAGCAGTTTTATAATAATCTCAATCCTTATAAAATCAATTATCCTTATTAAATAATTAAATCAACTCGAAGGTATCGCCAAGCTATTGGACGCAAGTCCAGGCATAAAAACCATTTTATTTTATTTAGATAAATAAATTAAATAAGTAATAAGTTCTTTTTATATTACGTTCGTTGGACTTAACAATGTGCACCGCCGTCAATAATTCATGTTAACTCGAGCGCAATTTAATATTCCTGGTCAAACAAATTTTTACGAACACTTTAAATAAATACAAAAATATCCCAAAAAGCCTGGAGGTCTGTGTTATTTTTTTCCATCTTAAAAAATTTTTTTAATAAACTCTAATTTTAGGCCTTCTAAAGTATAGATGATATAATAATTTAACTAAAAGTTTGTTTCATTTTTTCATCTGTTAATTTTGAGAAATTGTCTGGGTATTAATTTTTATTGAAATAAATAAGAATATGAAATTTAAGAAAAAAATCTCAAAAAAGAAGAAGAAAAGTATTGAGAAAATGTCGAATTTTTTCCATCATTGAAAAAGTGTACGTGACTAAACATATAATTTTTATGTCGATGGCAAGCAACATTACGTCATCGTGAGATACAAGTGGAAGCTTTCTATTTTTATTAAAAGGACATGATTCTTAAAAGTTCTTTTCCAGCAGATTTCAAAGAACTTTTTTTTTCATAAATATATAGAAAACCAGAAGCGGGAAGTTGACAGAATTTCCAGAAGAGAGAGTTACGAAAAGCGGCAATTGTGGTGAGACATCAAAATCGCAACTATCAGTTACGAATATACTGCAAAAGGGTTCGAAATAGACGCTCCCAGCTTGAACGTAGTCTTCATTTCGTTCACCAAGCTGTAGCAGAGAGTAAAACTTATTTAATTTTCCATTGCAAAGAGAAGGTTTACTAGAGAGTGAAGAGACTCTTGTTGAAATTTACTTTTGGATGTTTGGCGACGTGGAAAAGACTTTGAAGATAATACGTTCTGTCATTCTGTCGTTTCATTCTATTATTGGAGGTGAAGGCATTGAAAGGAATCAAACACAACGTTGGAAAGCTCTTGCTATTTCAGCAACTTTTAGGTGAGGAAATGAAGCCAAAAAAGAAGATATATGTTTGTTTAATTCAAGATAAACGATTTTCGAATATCTCCTTTAACATTTTTATTAATGGGAGTTTCGTCGAAAAGTGTTTATGTTTATGCTTTGGAAAAAAATATCTATATGAAAATTTGGACTGTCACATTCTTCTGTGGCTCGCAAATTTCTGCTATGTAAAAAAATTACATTGCAATATAATATTAACAAATTTAAACATGTTAAAGGTTTAATTACAGTATTTTTAATGACATTCTAAGTATTGTAATTAAACCTTATTTCTATAAATTTTTTTTAGAGAAGAATGCTTTTGATAATCTAAAAAAAATATATTAGTAACGTCCTTTTTTAAAATTACTACGACTTTAATAACGGGATCCAAAATGGCGAATTAAAAGTCTTTAAAATGCTTCAATTTGTACAAAACTTGATATGTCAATGTTTTCAAAGCCTCTGAATTCAAATATAATGGTAAAATTAAAAAATGCAAAATGGTGGATCCAATATGGCGGACTAAAAGTTTTAAAATAGCTTCAAATTGTACAAAATTTTATATATCAATGTTTTCGAATCCGATGAATTCAAATATGATGATAAAAATCAAAAATTCAAAATGGCGGATTCAACATGGCAGACTAAAAGTTTTAAAAATGCTTCGATTTATACAAAACTTGGTACATCAATGATTTCCAGATCACTGAATTCAAATATGATGGCAAAATTTAAAATGGTGGATCCATTTAGGAGGAGTAAAATTTTTAAAAATGCTTTGATTTGTACAAAACTTGATATTTCAATGTTTTTAAAGTCGCTGAATTCGAAAATGATAGTAAAATTAAAAAATTCAAAATGGCGGACCAAAATTTATAAAAATGCTTCGATTTATACAAAACTTGATATATTGGTATATCAATGATTTTCAAGTCTCTGAATTCGAGTATGATGGTAAGATTAAAAAATTAAAAATGGCGGATCCAATATGGCGGACAAAATTTATAAAAATGCTTCGATTTATACAAAACTTGATATATGGGTATATGAATGATTTTCAGGTCACTGAATTCGAGTATGATAGTAAAATTAAAAAATTAAAAATGGCGGATCCAATATGGCGGACTAAAATGTTTCAAAATTTAAAAATTTTGAAAAACGTCAATTGTCATAATATATAATGAAGTTGTACGTGAATGTGATTATTTTATTTGTCTCTATGATAAAATCAATATCCCTCCATATTGATTATTTGAAGTGAAATTTCAGCTTAATTAATTTTATTGTGGGAAAATTATGTGAGTTCGGTTCGTAAGTTCGAGACCGGCTGGATTTACAGCAAGTTAACCTTTGGCTTTTGTACGAATGTATACGAGCAAGTTTCCACGAATCATAAGTAGAATAGGTGTGGGAAAGGTAAATTTAATCGGATCTCTGACTAAATCCTAACTACGTGTCCGAATCCTTTAACTAGACTTAGCCGTCGACGAGTCATCTCGAAAACTTCCCCTGGAATAAGCTCTTCCAAGAGAATTACTTGCATTACTCGAGTTGTCTACCATGCACAAGGATTAGTCGAAAAGAGAAATCTTAATCAGTATGTCGGCAGGAGGGTCTTTAATGAGAGCAGATGGAAATCGCTTTTCTGTCTCTCTCTCTCAAAACTCCAAGATTTATCGGTAATGAATTTCACTGATAACGGGCACCCCCGATTACGTGAGGATTGCTCCATGACTGTTCGATTCCTCGACTAAATTAGGATTAACGGATCAAAAGTCAATAGTTTTTTTTATCTGAATCACCAGCTCTATATGCTCATCAAGATTAACTTCTCCTGTGGTGTATGTGTGGCGGAAAAGGAATTCAATCGATATCGGAGATTAGAAAGATATGCAAATGGGAATTTGCATTCAGTCCATCATTTATCAAACTATAAAAAATATAAAATGCCCAATAATAAAATTGTAACCTTTTATGGAAAAATTTCATAATACATTCAAAATTAACCTCCCTGCCTGTGGGATCAATAAGGTAACTTTTCGTATATACTCGCAGTTTCGGTAATGAGACTCGTTTCATTTGACCAGAACAAAGTTCAAACACATTGCTGCCGATAAAAATGTTCTCGCTGGAAATAAATCAAATAATTCAAATTGTGCAAATTCAAAATATTTAATATATCACTTTTTTTAGTAGAATTTCCACTATCTCTAAATTCTAACTGAATATAAAATAAGAAAATTATCTCTTCTAGGACAAATGGAATAACATGCTGAGAAAATAGGAACAAAAGTCCATCTACAATTTAACGATAAATTGAAATATATGTTTAATTACTTTAAGTTTGTAATTTTCTAAAACTTGAGAATTTTGAACAAATACTCGAGGAACACAACTTTCTCGATTTCAAGGCCTATTAAATTTTATGCACTGTTCGGCTATCAAAGCTATGAAGCTACTTGATTGAATTGTGGTTTATTTAAAACTAGATTAAACATTTGGGGATCCTCTAGGTAGTTCGTATTAACTTGCTTTTGAGTAAAGTTAATATCTACTAATACTGAAGGCAGTATAATAGGATAATGAAAAATTTTTATTCATTAACTATAGGTAAAGTTTAGACATTTCTGTAGAAAAAAGTACAGCAGAAATTTATTAAAAAAATCTCCTAGACATCTATATTTTGAATCCATTAAGCTCGAAGAGAACATAACTTAATTTCCGCAATGAACCTGCAATTTGTACCGAGCATGCACAGTTGGCGGGGCCGCCAGATGGTAGACGCAGATTTTAATCTATTCAATTCTTCAAATAAAATTGTGAGTTTTAGATCACCTTTCTACATTTCCTACTCAACGTACTTTTAACAAAACGAAAGTATACAATACTAGCAGTTTAATACTAATGCGTAAATATTCAAAATAATTTAATTCCCAACCCGACGTTGCTGATTACGAACTTAGAATCAGATTTTCAACATTCAAAATGACGGTTGAAAGTGAATTTTAATTTTTTCTGCCATATTGGATTCGCCATTTTGAATTTTTTAAATCTGATGCCATATTCGTAATCAGCGACCCCAAAAACCCCCGAGTAATGAGTTTGGACCAAATCCGAACATTTTGGTAATTTGTCCGCCATATTGGATTCACCATTTTGAATTTTGAAAATCTGATGCCATATTAGTAATCAGCGACCTCAAAAACCCCCGAGTAATGAGTTTGGAGCAAATCCGAATAATTTTTTAATTAGTCTGCCATATTGGATTCGCCATTTTGAATTTTTTTAATCTGATGCCATATTCGTAATCAGCGACCCCAAAAACCCCCGAGTAACGAGTTTGGAGCAAATCCGAACAATTTTTTAATTGGTCCGCCATATTGGATTCGCCATTTTGAATTTTGAAAATCTGATACCAGATTCGTAATCAGCGACCCCAAAAACCCCCGAGTAACGAGTTTCAACCAAATTCGATTAAGTTTTAAAAATTTCATCCGCCATATTAGATCCGCCATTTTGAATTTTGGAAATCTGATACCAAATTCATAATCAGCGTCCACTTAACCCCTGAGTAACAAGTTTTAGCAAATTCTGATAAACTTTTTAATTGTTTCAAGCGTATCTATCTGATTATTACATTTATTAGACGACATATTGGATCCGCCATTTTGAATTTTGAAAATCTGATACCAGATTCGTAATCAGCGACTCCAAAAACTTCCAAATAATTAGTTTCAAGTAATATTAATGTGCAGGAGTATCAATATCGACTTCTTAACTTTTTCTCGAAAAACTTGATTCTGGACGTAACTTCCCTTTTAAATTCCAGGTCACATATAATCGTGAAAATAACCAAATGATAAAACTAAAATTTATGTAAATTTCAATGAAATACTGAAGTTTGTGATTATTTTATAACATTCGATTACGATAAGTGTTAGCTTTGGAAAAAAAGTATGACAATCTAAGAGTCCATGAATCAAAGAAGTATAAGCCTCAGTGTTAGGGAGATTCATGAGAGTAATATTCTTTCTTCATTCATCTTTTCTTTTTATTTCACAAGAACTAAGCAACTTTCATCGTAGTTGCTTCTTCACTGCGGAACCAGGAAAAGCCATGATTTATTTTCACTGGTCGTGCTCTGTTTGCCAATGGCATTCGAGGGTGGTTTTATCCCTATTCCAATATATAACACGAACCTAACACTTCGTTTCTCCTTCTTTTCATAAGTCCTTCTAACGTATTACATTCAAACATATTCGTCAACACGAAAATCTTTTTCAATTTAATTTCAGAATGCAAGATTTATTAATTATATCTCCTTTAATTAATCAACGGATAAATATTTTTATTATTAACAAACCGAGTGTTATCACCTAAGTAAGATTTTCAATATATTATACTTCATTATAATGAAGGTGCAGCTCAGGCAGGCCATATGTTATCGATTACCATACGTCATAATCGAAACGTGACCAAATTTGAATTGAACGTTTTTAATAATATGAAACGCCACTTGCACAAAATATAGAATATTCAATTGATTCATTAGTTGAAGAATTATTTTATCTGTTTTTGAATTAATTTAGGAGTATTCAAAATTTTTAAACTATATAATTTACTTATTTTCCATAATAATTAGAATCATATTTAAAGAAACCTAATAGCATCTTTATTATACGCAATTTCAGCTTGATCAATCAGCAAACTTGTAAAAATTTCGAAGTAATTGCTGATTAAATCGGAAAAATTAATCCTGATTTAATTGTTCAGAAAATTGTACGAAAACAGTCCAGAAATGATCCACAACAATCCGGACAAAGAGATAAATACAAAATCTGACCGAAATTAGTCCGAAACAATCCGAATTCAGTCAGATAAAATTAAAAACACTTAATCCGAAATGAGTCCGGAATAATCCTAAATTTATATGTAGACAATTCGCAAATAATTTTGATTTAGTACCAATTTTTGACCTAATTAAATTCTAATTGCGGATTTTCTTCATTCAAAATTTCAATTATTCTGGACTCATTTAGGATTCAAATTTTAACTATAGCTTGAACCCAAATTGATGCTAAAACATTTATTTATTTTATATTTCTTGTTTAATTTAATTATTATTACCGTGGTTGTACCGGTTTCCGTCCATCTAAGGCTTAAATTCATACATAATATTTAACAAACAATGGTTTTTTTTCTAAAATGTGAAATATTTTTTATGGAAAGCATAATTTATACAGTCTTCTTTTATTTAAAATAATTTGTTACTTTAAATGTATGAAAAGTGAATTCTTATATAATTATATAAATTATACTTTTTATACACCAGTTTCCGTCCACTAAAATTCGTTTGTCCCAGTATCCGTCCACTGATTGGCCCGGTTACCGTCCAGGGCAAGATTAGATATATTGTTAGTAAGTAAAGACCTCAAAATTTCAATTAATCTACCAACGAACGTCCAGTTCTTGTCTTCTAAATTACCAAAATCCGAAAGATTGTTTAAATCCATGCAGAAACGCGGTTACAAAACGGAAATTACTGAAAAGTAATATACGACAAGCTGTAAGAGGTGCATTGCTCCCAGTCGCCATCAGAGGGCAGAAGCATGCAGGGAGCACAAGGGCCCAGCTGTCATATATTATTAACATCAATTGGCATTACATTACATTTCAGTAATTCAATTCTGCAACCGCGTTTCTGCATGGATTCAAACAATCTTTCGGATTTTGGTAATTAAGAAGACAAGAAGTGGACGTTCGTTTGTAAATTTTGTAAAAAGTGTCTGTGTTCTGAGAAAAACTTAAGGAAAAGTGTTTGTTTACCAATTTCACGTCAATTAAACCGGTCAATGTGTATATCTGTTTAGTGAAAATCGCAGGTCTCATATAACCAAGAAATTTCAGAGAACATTGAACACTCTTAATCATTTATTTTTATTTTTCACTGATTAACCTTTGTGTTAGAAAGGTTAGAAATTTGTTTGGAGAAAGCGGACGGAAACTAAGACAATGTCGAGTTACACTGCCCCAGTAGTGGGCCAGCTAAATAAGTTATCAAATTAATGTTTTCATTGCCTATAATTAATTATATATATAATTTAATACCTGATTTATCGATAAACATACTTCAAAATAAATTTTAACTTGTATGATCGAAATGTGACGAAATACTTCTCAGCTGTTCGCTTGTGTATAGTCACTATTTTCTCTTGTGAAAAGGCGCTCGACAGTACTAGCAGACATTTTCCTTTTATTTTTGTAGAATTTTAACGTTTAAAGGATAATTATAATTGTGTAAAGAGAGCATAAGATATTATAGATTCTAGTAAAAATGCTCCAATGTAGTAAAAAAATTTATTCCCTATAATATACTCTAAATTATAAAAAGTGGACTGAAACTGGGGCGTGGACGGAAACCGGTACAACCACGGTAATAAAATCTTATTATTTGCATTAAGATAAATCGATTGATGTATAAATAGTATAAAGTTTATTAAAAAAATTAGAAAATTAATTACGAATAAAAAATAAAGATTTTAGTGTTAATGCTTCCTCCACGAGGAAGCAAATTTTTTTGCTGGTCGAAAAGAGGAAGCAAAATGTTCATGTAATGAACATAACTATTTTCATTTCATCTATGTTTTAGGTCAGGTTTCACTCACAACTTGTTTAATTTTACATAATTTAGTTTCTATTTTGTGGTTCTACGTCAATTAAAAGAAATATTTTGATATATTTATTGTGATATATTCTTTAAACTTTTGAATGATACATATATTATGTCATTTATCATCAAGTGACTTGTAGTCATTGTTGTTGATATCACACTGAAAAAGAGATAAATACAAAAAATTCTTTTTTAGAAAACAATTATTAAAATAATGTATATGAGCGATTCCACTTGATATTTACCTATGACATTTTAGATTCGATCAAATATATTTCTTATTCATTGTTTATTGGAAAAAAAGAATACGTAATTTTTTATTTTTTGACAAATTTTTGAGTTATGAATTTTTTAAATTTTTGTTTTTTAAAAGTACATCTATTTTTAATGACACATCTCTAAATCTATTCACTTTAGAAAAATTTTTACGAAAGAAAAAAAAGTTTAGTTTTTACTCAAGTTTTAAATAATGTTAACGAAAAAATGTTTCTTAAATATTTGTTTAAAAAATGATAATTTTTTATAAACAAATTAATTTTTTTAAATTTATACCCGCTTTAAAAAATTTTTTTTTTAATTGCACACTTGGAAATGGCGACATGGGATGTCTTTAGGAC
>JUFY01035390.1:2112-13994 GCA_001855655.1 Leptopilina clavipes
TTTCTTTCTTGTTTTAATACATAATAATTATTACTATTGTTACCAAACTTATTATTATATAAGCTTATGTAATATTTAAAATTGTTTTCAGTAGTGTAAGTCAGTGGTTAGTCAGACATGTAGATTTTACATAGGGGAGAGTGGGGCAAGACGGGGTACTTAAGCTTCAAAGCGCAATAAAACGAAAATTATCGAATAAATATTTTCTTTTTTCTTTTAATAATCATCTTTGGGAATCAGTCTGTCGAAATAAAGGCGTATAAAGCACATCTGTTACTTAAAAAAGCATAAAATTAACAATAAGTAAAACATTGCAAATCTCCCCATCTTGCCCCACCGGCGGGCAAGATGGGGTACTCAAGAAAGCAACCTATTTTTGTCGACAAATTTTACAAGTAAAGGTTGCATCTTTATCTTCGCCATCGAAGAAACATAATCTATAAATAATCTATAAAAAATCTATAAAATCTATAAAAGAAATTGAGTCATTTGTTCAAATTAAAAATTTATTTGAATTTTGCAAAAAAATACTTCAATTTACTTCTCAAAACAACAAATAATACTAAAAATTCACAGTTGGTAATTTTTTGTATTTAATTTGGGAAGATAAATCATGTGTTCAATTTTTTGTGTGAAACTTGAACCCCGTCTTGCCCCACTCACCCCTACCCCATCTTGCCCGCACCTACGAAATTGAATAAAACAATTAATTACTATAATTTACGTTTCAACATAGAAAAAACACATGCTTTTCTGCTTCTGTAATCCTTACTAGATATAAATAATATTGTATAGTTCATGAACTGTTATTATTTACATAATAAACACCTCCTACAAAAAGTGAAAAACTCACAAGAAAATCGTCGAAAACAGTTTTTTTCGTAAAACAGATAAAAAAAATTTTTTTATAGCTTCATGCTTTTGTAAACAAGAAACTATCGTCTCGATGCAGTGTTATGTGAAACATGATCGCGATTGGTTAATTCGTTTGTTAATTAGGGCCGGTACCCCGTCTTGCCCGCAACCCCGTCTTGCCCCACTCTCCCCTATATAATAATAATTATTGGTTTACACTACTGAAAACGAGCTTTTGCAACTTTGTTACTAAACTTATTATTATTTAAGCTTGTATAAGATTTAAAATTATTTTCAGTAGTATAAATCAGTATTAAGTCAGACATGCAAATTTTCTTAAAAATTTTTTCTTTCTTGTTTTAATGGACAATAATATTTTTCTTTATTATTATTTGACATTATATGAGATTTAAAAATTCGAAAAAATCGTTCTGAGTAGTGTAAATCAGGGTTTAGTCAGACATAGGAATTTTCTTATTAATTTTTTCTTTCTTGTTTTCATACATGATAATAATTGTTATTATTGTTTCCAAATTTATTATTATTTAAGCTTATATAAGATTAAAAATTGTTTTCAGTAGTATAAATCAGTGTTTAGTCAGACATACGAATTTCATGATGAATTTTTTCTTTTTTGCTTTAATACATAACAATAATTATTATTGTAACCAAATTTATTATATTATTTAAGCTTATATAAGATTTAAAATTGTTTTCAGTAGTGTAAGTCAGTGTTTGGTCGGACATGTAAATTTTCATATAAATTTTTTCTTCCTTGTTTAATACATAACAATAATAATTTGTTTACACTACTGAAAACGAAGCTTTTGCAACTTTGTTATCAAACATATTATTATTTAAGCTTATACATATTAGATTTCAAATTATTTTTAGTAGTGTAAGTCAGTTTTTAGTCAGGCATTTAGATTTTCCTATAAATTTTTTCTTGTTTGTTTAACACATAATAATTATTATTGTTAGCAAATTTATTATTATTTAAGCTTATATAAGATTTAAAATTGTTTTCAGTAGTGTAAGTCAGTGTTTAGTCAGACATGTGAAATTTCTCATAGTTTTCCTTTTTTGTACAATGTAGAATTATTTTTTATTACCATTAATATTTTTTGAATATTATTATATGACTTAAAGTTGCAAAAGCTCATTTTCAGTAGTGTAAGTCAGTGTTTAGTCAGACATGTACATTCTCTTATAGTTTTCCTTTTTGGTACAATTAAGAATTATTTTTTATTATCATCAATATTTTTTTTTATATTATTATATGACTTAAAGCTGCAAAAGCTCGTTTTCAGTAGTGTAAGTCAGTGTTCAGTCAGACATGTAAAATTTCTCATAGTTTTCCTTTTTTGTACAATGAAGAATTATTTTTTATTACCATTAATATTTTTTGAATATTATTATATGACTATTGTATGACTTAAAGTTGCAAAAGCTCGTTTTCAGTAGTGTAAGTCAGTGTTTAGTCAGACATGTATATTCTCTTATAGCTTCCCTTTTTGGTACTATGAAGAATTTTTTTTATTATCATAAATATTTTTTTGAATATTATTATATGACTTAAAGCTGCAAAAGCTTGTTTTCAGTAGTGCAAATCAACGTTTAGTCCGACATACACATTTTTTTCTTAAAGCATTTATTTTTTTCAATTCGAAAATTATCATTATTTTTTTTTTAGTATTTTTATTGTTAATGATTTATAAAATCCATAAAAAAATGAAAAAATTGTAAAAGTATTATTGTAAAAGATCTTACGAGCATTTAACTCACACTTCAAGAAAAACACCTCTTTTGACACATGTCTGACTATTAATGGTTTAAATCACTGAATAACAAGTGCCTTGTAATCATTGACCGTAGGGTTCAAGTAGAACAAACCATTTAAGTCAAAGGAAACGTATCTTCAGTAATATGTTACACCAAAAGAAAAAAAAAAAAAAAATATACGAAAACTGAAAAAAGAGTGGATTTTGTTTCGTTGAAAAACTTGGCTGAACTACCTTTCAAATATTGTGTCTTGATAATAAAATAGAGTGAAATTATTTTGTCATAAAAAAGAAAAATAAAATTTGCATGATCGTATTAACAAATCGGGGAAGCAACGGCGATCATAAAAAACGCAGGCCACTGGTAAAGAGGCGATCCGCGGCGTTTCTCCCCCCCCCTCCCATCCACCCAACACCCTTCTCTCCTCCCCCCTGTTCCAAAATCCTGTTTGAACCTTCCGTATTCGAGGCTCGAAGCCCCGACGCCAAATGAAAATGCCGAAGGACAATGGAAATACTAATGATTGATTGGATACGAAAAAGAATTATAATTGAAAAAAACTCGGGAGAGTGGCGAGCACAAAAAAAAAAAAGAACACGAACTATTGGGAATAATATATCAATACACATCGAACCCACGCATACGAATGCGGCGATCGAAATGGGGAAAAGGAGAGAGGGGCAGGGGGAGAGGGAGGGAGGAGAAGGTGTGTGTGAAGGGGGTGCAAGGGTACAAGAGGGACGAGAGGAAAAAAATGCAGAGGGTGGCGATGGTAAACCGGGGGGGAGGGAATGGGCTCGTATATGGGGCTCTCTCGCTTCGAAAGTGGGTGGCGTTCGGAAAGAGTAAAAAATATTACACCCTCACACACTGACGATGACTCGCGGGTGAAACAGGCACTGCCCGATGCCAATAACAGCACAAAAGAACGGTGCCTCTTCGTGTGCAAAAATAAAACATATATATATCTATAGAGATACGTTTTTTCAATGCCTCCCGATGACATTATAACTTTTCACACAAAAATCCCAACCGAGTCAAGAACATTTTCCAAGATTTTCATCACCACACGATCGATGCAAAATACAAAACATTCAAATTTCCATAACATTTTGGTTTTCATTAAAAATTTCAAAGTTCAAGTTCAAGGAAAAATAAATATTTAAGAATTAAGAAATGAAAAAAATTTTGTACTTTACAAGTTTTAATTAAATTTTTGATGGAAATTACTAAGAATAGAATGCACTTTTATTTTAATACAAGTTCCAGTTTCTGGAAAAATTTCTAAAAATAAAATTAATAATGTACTTTTATTAATATTCAAGCCTATAATATTCAATTCCGATTGTATTTTCCATTAATAACATATTTACGTTGTTTTGATAATCATCTTTAAAAATGCAATGAAGTTACTTAAAAATACTATTTTCGAATATTTACATTGTACCTTGTTTCAACAAATGGGTTTGCTTAAAATTCACATATTTTACACACTTGGCTTCGTATATATATGTATATATGTATCAATCGAGTTGGATTTTTTTTACGTATAGCATTCGCGTCATGGACAAAATGTGACTGCGAAATAAAAACAGAAATGTAACGTTGGTTTAAAAAAAAAGAAGAAAAAAAAACGGGAAGAGAAAAAATGTATTATAAAAGCACCCAGCAACGCGACAAAATTCAGAATACAAGAACGTATAGTGAAACAAGCTTGATTCGTCTCCATTACAATCACAATGAAATTATCAACACAAATCATGTCTAAAATGTAAAAAAATATACATATATATATATACCATACAAGGATGGAAAATTTTTCCTTTTTATTTTCTATCAAATTGCAATGAGTTTGAAAAAAAATTCTTAATATCGAGCCTACATATCACCATGTGGAAAAAAATTCTGCACAAAAATATGTGTACAATATATATTGTATATGATCTGACATCATAGAAATATTAATTTTCCTTTTATTTTTAAATATTTTACTGTCTCTCTTTTTCTCTATGTGCATATTTCCGTTTATTGGAATTTTACTAAAAAGTTACTACTTTAAAATAGAATTCAAAGTTTCACGTTTGGGAAACTATGGAATTTTTTATCCATCTGATCTTCAATACTAGGAATATAAGAAAGTGGAGTAAACGTATTTTTATTTTAAATACAATCAAACCTATAAACAAGAGCTTGATCTACATTAATGATCTACATTAATAGAAGACTACTCTCTAAATCTGAATGAGTAAAAATTTTAACTAATTTTAACTAGTGATTGACTTTTTGCTTTTGGATTAGTTAAATTTTAACTAATTTTAATTAGTAATAGACTTTTTGCTTTTGAATTCGTTAAATTTTACTAATAAATAGTAAATAGAATAATAGTTAATAGAAATAATAGAATAGAAAATTAATAGAAAATTTTAACAAATTCAAAATCAAGAGAAACTGGAGCTCAGTCTACATTTATGGTCTAAATTAATAGAAAATTATTGAGTGATCTAGATTGATGATCCTAATTAATAGAAAACAAACAAACAATCTATATTCATGATTCTAATTAATATAAGACAATAAAGTGATCTACATTTTTGATCTAGATTAAGAGAAAAACAAGATAGTGATCTACATTATGATCTAAATTAATCAAAAACTAGGGAGTGATCTAAATTCTTGATCCTGATAATTAGAAAACAAAAGTGATCTAGATTCGTGATCTTTATTCATGATTGTAATTAATAGACGACAAGAGAGTGGTCTATATTTATTATTTAGATTAACAGAAAACTGAAGAGTGATCTAGGTTGACGATTCTGATCAATAGAACACAAGACAGTGATCTAGATTCGTGATCTATACTCAAGAAAAATTAGAGATTGATCTGTATTCGATATCTATAGTAAAGAGAAACTAAAGATTGATCTACATTTATGGTCTAGATTAATAGAAAAAACTATTGAGCGATCTAGATTAATGATCCATACTAATGGAAATCAAAAACATGGTCTACAATAGTGACTCAAATTAATAGAAAAATAGAGAAGGGTCTAGATTAAAATAAATCTAAAGAGTGATCTAGATCCATTATTATCCCAATAAATAGAAAACAAGAGAGTGATCTACATGTAGGATCTAAATGAATATAAGACTAAAGTGTAATCTAGATGCACGAACCTAATAAACCTAAAACAAGAGATAAGTAATCTACATATTTGATCTAGATTAATGGAAAAACAAGATACTGATCTACGTTATGATCTAAATTAATCAAAAACTAGAAAGTGGTCTAAATTCACGATCCTGATAAATATAAAAGAAGAGAGTGATCTTTTTTTATGATTAAGATTAATAGAAAAATATAGAATCATTAAAATTTCAGATCCTAATTAATAGAATATAAGAGAGTGATCTAGATTCGTGATCTATACCTAAGAAAAACTAGATTTTGTTCTAAATTTATGGTCTAGATTAATAGAAAACTATGGATTGATCTGGATTCGTGATCTATACCTAAGAAAAACTAGATTTTGTTCTAAACTTATGGTCTAGATTAATAGAAAACTATGGATTGATCTGGATTCGTGATCTATACTCAAGAAAAACTAGAATCTGACATTCATTTATGGTCTAGCTTAAGAAAATTATAGAGCAATCTAGATTCTATTGATACTATTGTAAATCTTATAAATTTAATATACATTCTTGAACCAAAGTAATAAAAAACTAGAATATGATCCACATTAATAAAAAACAAAAGTGATCTAAATTCATGATCTATAATAATGTAATTCTACGGCGTGATCTAGATCTATGGAAAAAAACAGAATGATCTGGATTCGTCGTCTAGATTAAAGAAGACGTAGAGTTGAGAAAAAAAATCGATTTTCAATTAAATCTGAGAAGATTTTTTAATTATCAATAATGACAATTTATTTTCAATCATCATCATTTTCAATCATCAAAACTGTATTTAATAGAATATCTTCATTTTGAAGAAATAAATTCAAAGTCTATAAAAATCTACAAAATGTAACCTTTTCTCGACAGTATTACTTAATCGAAGAAAATCAAGAAGACTGTAAATGAAAGAAAAATTTTCGAATCCACGATAGTCGCAATCGCTAAGGCCTAGTTGATTTGGTGCTAGAGTATTAGATAATTCGTCAAGGGTTCGATCCCACAAGGTTTTTGAATTTTAATTTAATTTATACGAAAATATATTAACGTTGTATTAGTATTACTCCTGGAATATATTTAACTTGGACTACAAAATGAAATTCATCTTCTAACTAAATTGACTTTCAGTGTTATTTACGAAACATAGTTATGGAGTTAACAACTGTCAAACGTAATGTAACTTGCATGTGTAGCGAGGAAAAAAAATAAAATAAAATGATTCAAAATGAAATGAAGAACCATAGGAAAAAAAATTGTCGCATCCTGGATGCTTATTCGTTGGGTGAATTTTTTCAACAACCCCCTCCGATCCGCATTATCGTATTAATAAAAGGAATTAGTGGAACAGTAAAGTGCTTTTAACGCCCTCTGTCTATTCAGAAGTTCTCTAATATGACAAGCACACTACCTACGAATGTTTCGTTCGTATATACAAACGTCCGCATTGGCGTTCTTGCATTCATTAAACGACGGTCACAATGCGGCTCCGCGGGTATTAATGGCAACGCGTCAAAATCAATTTTCATTTGGCGAATACTTATGTACGTTGCAATCCAATTTGCATCACACATCTCCCTCCCTTTCCTCTATCCCCATTTGACCCCTTCTCGCATTTCCCTGATCGTACACCCTCCGAATATAACTCCCTCCCTCCCACCCACCCACCCACCCTTGTCCCACTCTTTTCGCTTTACGCTTCAAGTCTGTATCGGCGCATTTTATCGTAATTGGAAACTCAGGGATGTTTTCCCAGTGACAAAAAGCGCGCAGGAACGACCTTCGTCACTTCATCAGCCAACATCATTTTTATTAGTTGAATGATCGACATTTTGTACGATTTTCAACGCAGAGTGTCGCGCAAACGATAATCAACCGTTTTCAATTTTTTTCTCTCTTTATTTCCCCACCCCCTTTTTTTTTGTTTTCTTTTGAAAAACATATAATGTAATTGAAAGAATTTGAGTATTTTTAATTTAAAATGTATTTCAGTTTCATCTAAAATCATTTAAAAATATTAACAAACGAAAAAAAATTAGGGGATAATATTTCAAAAAACAAAAAAGGAACTTAAAAGTAAATTAAATATTGGCTTTTAATTAAATTTCATTTTCTTTGATTACTACCGAAAACGAAAAAAATAGAATAAAATTTGTTGCAGTTTATTTCAACAAAATTGATAATAGATTTCATTTTATATAATATGTAATCAGTTAAAGAATCTATATTTGAAATTTAATGAATATTTTAATATTAAATTTTTATATTCATTTTAATAATGTAAGTAACTCATTTCAAGGGTTAATTGAATGTAATTGAACTCTAATTATTTATTGGAAAATTTGCATTAACAATTTTTTTTTCGATTTGCCGGATCAACGTGATTCAATGGCACAGGCAGAGAGAGAGAGAAAGAGTCTCGCATATTCTGATCATTAATCAGACTGGTGGACGACGTGAGTGAAAGGGTGTAACTAAATATGGATCGCGAAACAAATAGAGACAGAGGGGGAAAAAGAGAGAGGAGAGAGAGAGAGAGAGAGAGAGAGAGAGAGAGAGAGAGAGAGAAAGAGAGAGAGAGATTTGAAATAAGAAGAAAAGGGAGTGATAAAGAGGTGAAGGGGTAAGATTATCAACTGAAGAAGCTTGCCTTCGCCCTAAGGACATCAGGACGGGACGTAATGATGGTGTACGCATGTCGACAAGCAGTAGGTACAGTTGGGATGGTGCAAAGCGCACGGCAAGTGGAGAGCCGTCTCTCGCTTCTAGGTAATTAAAAATAATCTCCGCTCTGTTCCCTTCTTCATCTTCGCCACCGCTCTACCCCTTGCCTCACGTCTACTCATTTCTTCAGATACCCACAACACTGTCCCTTCTCACTCCTTTTTCGCGGCTCATTAAATCGACCATAAATTATGCATCGAAAATTACAGACGACCAGCCAACCAACCGAATATCAGACTCAGAATAATAAGCAATTTGTAATCAAGAAGCGTCGTTTGGGTGTTAGTTAGTAAGAAATCCTATGTCCCGTCTACACACCACTGTGTAAAAAGAATTGCAAATTATGAATTAGCATTATACGTTCAACAGCACACTCGGCTTTCTTTTTTTTTTTTCCTTTAATATCTCGAATCATTTACTTCTTTAGCTTTTATTTACTTTAACAGCAACAAACTAAGGATCGTTATTCAATTGTTTGTCGAATTTTAATACATTGTTAAAGGGGGAATCTTAATTTTAGAGACAAAGAGATCTGGATTGATGATCCTTATTAGTAGAAAAACAAGAGAATGATCTAGAATTATGATCTATAATCAAGAGAGAATAGAGGTTGATCTATAATCAAGTGAAAATAGAGGTTGATCTATATTCATGAACCTAATTAGTAGAAAACTAAAGAGTGATCTAGGTGCATGATCCTGATTAGTAGAGAAAAAGAGAGTAATCTACATATAAGAAAAAAATCTACATCTACGATGTAGATTCACAAACTTCATTAAGAGAAAATAACAGTAACCTACATTTATGGATTATACTCAAAACAAACTAGAGCTCGATCTATATTCCTGAACCTAATTAATAGAACATTAGAGAGTGATCTAGATCCATGATCTTGATTAGTAGAAAAAAGAAAGTGATCTACATTTAATATTTTTGATCTACACTCAAGAAAACAAGAGCTCGATCTATGTTTATATTCTAGATCATTAGAAAACTACTATACGATCTAGATACATGAACCTAATTAATAGAAAACAAGAGAGTAATCTACATCTATGTTCTAGGTACATGATTCTGATTAATAGAAAACAAGAAAAATTACATCTATGATCTAGATTCATGATCCTGATTTAATAGAAAACAAAAGATTTAGATCTAGACTCAAGGAAAATTAGAGCTAGATCTATATTTATGGTCCTGATTAATAAAAAACAAAAGAATGATCTACATTTATGATCTATAGTTAAGAAAAAGAATAGCTCAATCTCTATTCATGGTCCTAATTAATAGTAAAGTAGAGAGTGACCTATGTTGATAATCCTGATTAATAGAACACAAGAGAAAGTGATCTACATTTAATATTTTTTATCTACTCTCAAGAAAACAAGAACTCGATCTATGTTTATATTCTAGATCATTAGAAAACTACTACGATCTAGATAAATGAACCTAATTAATAGAAAACAAGAGAGTAATCTACATCTATGTTCTAGGTCCATGATTCTGATTAATCTATATTTACGATCTATCAAGAAAAACTAGACCTCGATCTATGTTTAGGGCTTAAATTAATAGAAATTAAAAGAGTGATCTTCAATTATTGATCTAGGATTGATCTAAACAATGATCTAGGATCATAATCCTGATGAGTAGAAAATAGAGTAATCTACATGTAGATCTATACTGAAGAGAAACTAGAGATCGATTTATATTTATGGTTTAGATCAATAAAAAAACTACAGTGATCTACATCCATGAACTTAATTAATATAAAACAAGAGAGCAAGTAGAGTGATCTATATTTAGATTCATACTAAAGAGAAACTAGAACTCGATCTATATACTTAGGGTTAAGATTAATAGGAAACTGCATAGTGATCTAGATCTATGATCCTGATTCTGGGAAATCAAGAGAGTTCTAGTTCTAGTTCTAGTTCTAGTTATAGTTCTAGTTCTAGTTCTACATCTATGATCTAAATTTATGATCTTGATTAATATAAAACAAGAGAGTGATCTACATTCATGGATTTTACTTAAGAGAAACAAAGGCCCAATTCATAATCCTAATTGAATCAGTGAAATATGACTGATTTTCTGTGACTCACTTTGCACAATTTCAATTAGTTCAATTTCATGGTAAATCAGATAAAATTGATTAAATTTTTAGTCAGTTTTTACAGATTAATTAATATAATATAATTTAGTGATTTATTACTCGCTTAATTTGAATTAGTTAAAAATAACTGATTGTCAGTTAAATCTTGACTGGCATATTTTTTTTGCAATCAGAGACAAATAACTGATTGTCAGTTAAAAATAACTAAAAAAATAAATTGTCAGTGAAAAAATGATTGATTAAAAAAATCACTGATTAAAACGGAGTAAAAAATTATTGAAAAATTAGTCAGATTAATTGAAAAAAATTAGTCAGATTAATTGAAAAAAATTAGTCAGATTAATTCAATCAGTTGATAAAAATTTACTGTAATATCATTTATTTTTAACTAAATGTTCAGTTATGCACAACTGACAATTAGTTCTTTTTAACTAAACGATCAGTGGAAATGTTACCATTTGAATCAGAGACTGACTTTCTGCTTCTAAATCACTTATTTTTAACTGATTAAAATTTAGAAAATACTGATTTCCATTTTGAAATACTATAAAAATCAGTCAAAATTTTACTGCTACTGTAAATTTCAATTCAGCGAAATTTTCTAACATAAATAATAATAATTTATTTACAGTTTGGAATAATAAAAATTTCTCTCACATCTGAGACTTGATGAAGAAAAATTTTTCCAAAAACAGAAGAAAGAGGAAAAAATATCAACCTTGTCACTATATATCTCATTTTAATTATAAAAACGATCTCGATTTATGAGCTAAGCCCTTGATGAGTTTCGCGACCTTAAGACGGACACCTAATTAACTAGCTCCTTGCACTTTGAAATGAAATTATTTTAGCTCTTGCGAGATAAGAGGTGGCTGCGGAGAAGAAGTGGCAGTTGAAGAAGGATGAAAATATACATTTTACGGCAGGAGTAGGAAAACTACACCCAAACTACTTTTCAGCTGCTCCTGCGCGTCCGCTGCTTGGATTATAATTAAAACGTCGCGCTGGTCATGGTATAATAAATTAATGTATAATTAACATAGCTAATTATAATACCGAGTTGAAAATTTTTCTTTCATAACTTGAACGCACAGCAGTTTGCGCAGCAGCCTCGCATATGCGGAGGCAGTGCAGCAGAGCGGTAATTTATGATCGGACATGAAAAATTACCGTCTCGGGGGGGTTTAATCATCCTCGGACCCTGGTACCCCTTCCGCTGTGTCTCCCTTCG
>JUFY01035391.1:26081-36784 GCA_001855655.1 Leptopilina clavipes
AAAAAAAAAAAAAAAAAAAAAACAGAAGTAAGTAGATAATAAAAACATAGGTGTACTGCCATTTCGAAAACAATGTGTCTTAAAAAAAAAAAAATTCATTATTCGTTTAGCATAAAATTTTCTTTCAGTCAATTGACTAACAAAAATGTTTATTTAACAATGACTTCTCAGCGCGATATGTCTTCAGAAAAAAAAGAAACCAAGATAAAAAAAACAAGAACGCAATCTTTGAATTTCATTAAAACTATATTTAGATATTTCTAAATTTTAAAGTGAAAATTAAATTTGCAAAATACGTTCTCTTTTCAGAGCAGCGCAAAATTAGAAACAAACAAATCGATTTTTTATCTGCAAATTTCTCCGCAAATTGTTTTCTATTAAAAAAAAAAAATAAATATAACAATAATATCAAAAATATTGAGAGCAAAATTAGAAAAAAAAAACGTTTGTCTCAAAATTTCTTAGCAATTTATAATTGCAATACAGTAATTTCATATTATTATTATTATTATTATTATTATGATTACTTCATATTATTAAATATTAATACAATAATACAATAATATAATAATATAATAAATATATTGTTTGTGTCCCTCTTTAGTTATATATTTCGCTCTTTGTTTAAATAAATTTTCACATTACAATATATATTATATATTATTATGAATGAATAATTATTATATGTTTGCTACAAAATATTGTATTAAACAAATAATAATTATTTAAATTTAATTTAATAATTTATAATACAGCAATTTCATATAATAATAATTATTATTATATTATTTCATATTATTAAATATTAATAAAATAATACAATAATATAGTAATATTGTTATATAATAATAATTACTATTATTAATTATTATTATAATAATTATTAATATAATATTGTTTGTGTCCTTTTTAGTTTAATTATTTCGCTCTTTGTTTGAACAAATTTTCACAGTAAAATATATATTTACACATTATTATAAATTATAATATGTTCGCTATATTTTATTAGAAGGAATAATAAATTTTTTTCCCATTTTTTTAATGATAAAAATCAATAAATTAAATTCAGAGAAAAATATTCCCCCCCAAAAAAACACGAAGAAAAAAAAGAAGAAATAAATCCGAAAAAGGATAAGAAAAAAATTCCCTACGAAAACAACTTTTGGATAAAAATCACATCATGTTTGCTAATCAAGTATAAATTTTCTCATCATCGGCCGTAATGAACTTAGCTAATGAATCCCGTACACGTAGATTAATAACACAAGAGATGAAAAGAAGGAAAAAGAAAAAAAAATAGAAAAAAAAAAAAATCTCGTCTGTACCTGGCGTATGAGTCGTCGCATCCAACGACACCGGTGGCATGACAGTGCTTCTGGGTAACGAATGATGTTGCTGATGTTGATGTTGCGAATGGGTGAGTGTTTCCGACTCCTGATATGTGGGATAATCCGCGTAAAAGGGTTCATGAGCACTCACGAGGGTATCCAACATATGGAGAACCATTTCCGATGATGTTGAATTATTTCCAGCCAAAATTCCCGTTTCTTGTTGATGTTGTTGTTGATGATGACGATGATTATTACTCAAATAGGTGCCAATGAGCGCCGCGGTGGCCGGCGCCTGCCCCGAAGGCCGCGACCCCGACGTTTCGACACTCACAACGCCCGCCGTGACGTTTTTCTCAATTATTTATATCCCTCGACAATTCGCACTCGAGTTTTTAATTATTTACTCCTTTTTTTATTTTTCGTATTTAATGAATCCAAAATTGTCCGAAGAATGTTTCAATTATTTGCGCAGAAACGCCACATGAAGATTGTCACTTTTTTCCTTTTTGTTCTTCTTTTTCCTCTTTTGTTTCTTGTCTTCTTCCTTACTTCCTTCTTTTTGAATTATTCAAATTCCCCTTAGTCTTTCTTTTTTCTTTAATAATTGAAAAATTATTTCCTTCCTTTTTCCTCTTTCTTCACTTTCTTATTGTCTTTCTTCTTTCTTCAATCATTAAAAATTATTTCAAAACCATAATTTCCCAAAGGTTTCGAAATATTTCCAAATTCTATTTTTTTTTTTTTTTTGATAAAATTTCTTACAACTTCAAATGAATAATTTTATTTATCAATGAAATTTTTTTCTGTAAATTATGAATTTGATGCAATTGAGTAACTGGCGCGGAAAGGAATATGGATCAAGTGTAAAAAAAACGGGTACAAAAAATTATTTTATGCTTAAATGGATTGTAAATAATTTGTATCTCTGATGATCACAGATTGATGAGTTTCATTGGTATCCTATAAAGCTTTGCAATGGTATCTCACTGGTATTTTTTCTCTCTACTGGTATTTTTTCTTCACTGGTATAATTTTCTCCACTGGTATTTTTTCTTCACTGTTTTTTCCTCACTTTTTCTCTTCACCTTTTTTCTTCACCTTTTTCTTCACCTTTTTCTTCCTCACTTTTATATTTTTCTTCACTTCTATTTTTATCTTCACTGGTATTTTTCTACTCTCCACTGAAAATTTACTCTTCACTTTCTTTTTTTTTTTTACAATATATTTTTATTTTACCTTCACTG
Source organism: Leptopilina clavipes (assembly GCA_001855655.1). Classification (NCBI taxonomy): domain Eukaryota; kingdom Metazoa; phylum Arthropoda; class Insecta; order Hymenoptera; family Figitidae; genus Leptopilina; species Leptopilina clavipes. Next base: position 28,657 of record JUFY01035391.1, read on the forward strand.
ATTTTTAGCTTCACTCAACGAACAAACAAAACTATCTAAATCAACAATAATTATTTCTCCCCTTTTGTACCTGTTTCTCCAAAGGTTAAAAAAAATTACCAACTTCACAATATTTCTTTTCTTGATCTTTCCCGAAAAACCGAAATTTGCCCGCACTTGAATAGTTTTGTATCAAAAATATTCGAGTGCAATTGGAAGTACAGTTGAATGAGTCGATGAAATAAATTTTTTTTTGAAAAATTTTTATCAATAAACCGCCACTTGAATCATTATTCCCACTTGATTGATTTCTTAAGTACTGTAGTATCGATTTTACTCCAAGTGGATCCAAAAAGACTTCGGAAGATATTTTAAGTACGGAAGACAATTTAAGGGGGAAAAAGAAATTTTTTTCCTCCAATCAACAGGTGTGTGTATTCAGGTAGGAAGGGAAACACCAAAAAAAAAAAATAGTATCACACTTCTTTAAGTACAAAACAGAACCGCACTATTCACACAAGAATTGAAAATGATGATGATGATGATTTTTTCGATTCCTCAGCAATGCAATAGCTGAGGATTTATAAACAACAACAATAATGGAAGTGTCCTGAATTTTTTGAATGAGCCACATGCCGTACAAAAATCAAAAATCGAGTTTTTCACTTGTATTCCTTTTTTTTTTTCTCTGAGAAAAAAGAAATATACTTTTTCGGACAAGGGCAGGACACACCACTTGACGTGAGCGCGCGTGTCACTATGACGGGGCCACAAACCGTTTCCGCTATCGGGCTCAATGTTTCCCTTCTTCCTTTCCATGGTTGTCTCTCCCCCACCTTTTTGCCCCTTTCCAAGTGCCCCCACCACATTGGCCGTCCTGTATTTTCGTTTCGTTTCGTTTGCGGAGCATAGTGCGTGTCCCACAATGTTGGTGATGGTGGTAGTGGTGGTGGATGACTGGGGTAGGGAGTCATGATTGTGTAAGTGGGAGAGCGGGGGAAAAGGGGGCTAGAGGGGGGTCTAGCTAACGCCCCCTCGATCCTTCAACCACCTGCTGCTGCTGCTAGCTGCTACTGTAGGATTCTTATACCGATCTTTATAAACGACGACTTTTGCTAGGACATGTGCCCACAAATATTCTCCTCGAACATCGACAAATAAACCCTGGTGGATGAAGGTTCTTTTTTTCAACAATATGTGTTAGAGACGAGGGAATTTCCCATTCTTTGTTATTTTTTCCACCAATTGATACTTTTTTTATGACAATATATTTTTTTAGTAACTTAAAATGGTTGTAATTTGGAATAATCATCAACTATGTAGTCACCAACTACATACAACCAATTGAAAATACAACCAATTGAAACTACAGTCAATTGAAACTACAACCAATTGAAACTACAGTCAATTGAAACTATAGTCAATTGAAACTATAGTCAATTGAAACTACAGTCAATTGAAACTACAGTCAATTGAAACTACAGTCAATTGAAACTAAAACCAATTGAAACTAAAACCAATTGAAACTACTATGCTGGTAGGATGGTTTATAAATACCATCAATTGGACCTAATACCAATTTATCAAAAATAGCAACAGTTGGAATCATTATCTGAAAGCATTGACTGAACTAGAATCAGTTGTAACAACCAAACCAACAATTGAAAATTGGATCAATTGCGGAAATATTTACTAGTTACTGGCATTTAAAAACACCAATGTTTGTAACTATTGATAACTACCATTAGTTTGATTTATGATGTTGAATTTGAAACAATCTACTACCAATTGTTAAACTACCATTAGTTACTAATGGTACAACCAGTGATAGTTGTTAATGATGGTAATTAACAACTATCACCGGTTGTATCTACTAGTGACAGTTGGAACTACCAACAATCGGATCTAATACCAACTGTTGCTACTACCATTGATTCCAGCTACTACTACTACTATCGCATTGATTTCAGTGGGCCCAATACCAAAATTTGTATAACCATCAACCAACCAACAATTGTAAATTTGATAATAGTTAACTATCACCATCATTTGTTTCACTGTTTGTAATTGCCAGTAATGGACCTAATCGGTTCCAACTACTACAACCAATTGAAACTACTATCAATAGTTTATGAATACCATCAATTGGACCTAATCAATGGTTTATGAATACCATCAATTGGACCTAATGACAATAGTTGGAACCAGCATATAATTAGGAACAGGTGTCAAATATTTCCCTACCAACCAACAATTGTAACCTTGATAGTTAACAATCATCAGCAGTTGTACTTTTACTACTGTTTGTAACTACCAGTTATTGGACATAATCGGTTCCAACTACTGTAACACCAATTGGAACTACTACCATCAATGGTTGATAACTATCATCAATTGGATCTAATACTAATTCTTGTAACTACCACTATGTTATACCATCCAACAATTGTAACTACTTCCAGATTTAACAACCAAGGATTGGAAATACATTCTGCTTAAATTTTCATCAACTGAAACTACCATCAGTTGGAAATTCCATATTAATAGGAATTAACAGTTTCGATTTGATGGTACTTTCAAATGATGATTAGTTCCAACTGATGGTGTTTACAACTGATGGTAGTTCCAGATAATAATAGATCCAATTGCTGGTTGTTCCAATTAATAGTAATTTCAAATTGTTAGGTAGGTAGGTAGGTAATTAGGTATAGTACAGTTATAATTAATTATGGTTTCAAATTATGATTTTTCAAATTAATGGTAATTTTAACTATGATAGTTCCAACTGATGGTTGTTTCTACTAATAATAGGGCCAATTAGTAATAGGTCTATTAATAATAGTTCCAAATTATGGTAATTCAAGTCAAATGGTACTTTTAAATTACTACAATGATAATTTTAACTAGTTATAGTTCCAATTGATAGTGGTTCCAAATTATGGTAGTTCCAACTGATGGTTATTCCTACCAATAGGTCCAATTAATAATAGTTCCAACATATATGGCAGCTTAATTTAGTGGTCATTTAACTGATGCTAGTCGTAACTGATGGCAAATACAACTGATGGTAGTTCCAATTAACCGTAGATCCAATTAATGGTTGTTCCAACTAATAGTAGTTCCAACTGGGTAGGTATGTATAGTATATCTAATTAAAAATAGTTTCAACTTATGATTCTTCAAATTAATGATACTTCCAACTGATGGTTGTTCCAACTAATGGTTGTTCCAACTAATGGTTGTTCCAACTAATAGTAGTTCCAACTGGGAAGGTATGTATAGTATTTCTAATTAAAAATAGTTTCAACTTATGATTTTTTAAATTACTGATAGTTCCAACTGATGGTTGTTCCAACTAATGGTTGTTCCAACTAATAGTAGTTCCAACTGGGTAAGTATGTATAGTATTTCTAATTAAAAATAGTTCCAACTTATGATTTTCCAAATTAATGATACTTCCAACTGATGGTTGTTCCAACTAATGGTTGTTCCAACTAATGGTTGTTCCAATTAATGGTTGTTCCAACTAATGGTTGTTCCAACTAATAGTAGTTCCAACTGGGTAGGCATGTATAGTATTTCTAATTAAAAATAGTTTCAACTTATGATTTTTCAAATTAATGATACTTCCAACTGATGGTTGTTCCAATTAATGGTTGTTCCAACTAATGGTTGTTCCAATTAAAATTTTTACTAGAAAAATAGATATCGGACGAATTTTTCTTTTCCCTATAAAATTGAGATAAACTTATAGATTACTTCCCCTGGTACCTATGCCAAAATGAATTTAGTTTTTACAATTGCATTTTTCTTTTTCAAAGCCTGATCAAATTCTTCTCACAATCAGTGACGTCAAATTCAATCTACTTTCAATAGAACGATGGTCCACTGACGTGCGTGTATAGAAATTTGACGTTTGCGTCAAAGATGTGCATTTGACTTTATGGGAATAATACTCTTTAATGAAGGACGTCATTCGTATATTGAAGAATAAATAAATTTTAAACTACAATAAATTTTTTTCCACCTTTGCGATTTTGGAATTGAAAAAAAATTGTATTTTTTTAATTTCTCCCAAAAATATGTATACAAAAACTCGATAATCGAAGAAATGATAAATTTACAAACATGACGACAATTAATTGACACCTGTAGAATGAAAGCTTGTCAATAAATTATTCTAATGAGGAAAACTAATTGCAATTTCAGAATATATATATAGTTGGAGAAATGGAGAAAAACAAAACACATACTATCGAATATTGTTAATGTGTACGCGTACATTGCAAAATAATTAAGCTTAAAGCGAAAGTCACAGATAATTGTGATAGCGCAATCGGTAACTAATTGTTGGCTAGAAAACCAGTATTAACCGCACAACCATACACACGTTATTATTTTCTATTTATTGCCATTGTTGGGCAGAGTCTATACTTTGCAAATGATTCTAAATCTTCTTTTTCTTTTTTTTTTTAGGCCATTTGCACATATTTATAATTCGAATAATTTTTCCATTGTAAGAATTTTTCAAAATTTTATAATCCACTACAAAAAAAAAAAAAGATTTCCTTCCTTCTTTACTATAGGATAATTTATTTTTCCAAGAAAATTTTTTTATTTTTCAATCACAGTTGTCATTCTTTTTAAAAAGAAATAACAATAAGAGGGTTTTTGGATTAATTAAATAAAGTGCGCTTGTCCATTATTTAAATAGGATATATTTTGTAAAAAAAAAAAAGAGGGGCCCAGGAGATTCGTGGTTCGGTTTCGCCCACGCATCCAAAGTTTCATGGGGCCTAGCCTATTTTTGAGAGGGTTCTTGAGAAGAAAAGGGAGTTTGGTGGGGTACGGAGAAACACCGGATGCCGAAGAGGCGAGGCAGGGGGTTCAGTACAGTGGCTCGCACGTGATATCGAGGGGGACCGGAAGTTGTCCCCTCTCTCTCCCCTTCCCTCGCATCTTTCGCCTCGTGCTTCGTTTCTTTACTACCAGTCATAGTCAAGTCCCATGCCAACAACTTCAATGGCAATATATATACACGAACTTACCATGCACTCTTAAGTGTACAACAAAAAAAAAAAAAAAAAAAAAAAAAAAAAAGAAAGAAAAGAGAGAGATTCAATTTTCACTATTCTCTTCCATCCCCAGATAATATTGCAGAAAATTCTCCCTTTTGTATCTGCTTAGTCTTCAATTACAAGAATTTTTTCTTGTATAATATTGTTTACAACTACCATTGTTTGTTAGTGGTACTAATTTGAAATGATAAAATAACAACTGTTGAATGAAACAACCATAAAAAATGAAATCATCAAATTAGATGGAATTAGGACCAATTGAAACTACCAGCAATTGGAACCATCATATCAAACGGAACTACCAATTGTTGAAACTACCATAACGAATGGAACTACAATCTTTTGGAATTTCCAACAATTGGAACTACCATCAATTGGAACCATAATTTCAAATGGAACTACCAATTGTTGGAACTATTGAAAACGAATGGAACTACTATCAATTGGAACTACAATCAATTGGAACTATCAAGAATTGGAATTGACAACAATTGGAACTACCATTAATTGAATCTATTATCAATTGGAACTATTATCAATTGGAACTACTATCAATTGGAACTACCATCAATTGGAACTACCATCAATTGGAACTACAATCAATTGGAAATATTTAGAATTAGTATTGCCAACAATTGGAACTACCATTATTTGAAACTTCTATCAATTGGAACTACAATCAATTGGAAATATTAAGAATTAGTATTGCCAACAATTGGAACTACCATGAATTGAAACTACTGTCAATTGAAACTACAATCAATTCGAACTATCAAGAATTGGAACTATTGTCTATAGATCCAATTTAAACTATCAATAGCTGAAAATAATATCAATTGGAACTACCAAAAATTGGAACGACCAACAATTGAAACTTGCAACAAATAAAACTACCAACAATTGGAAATACCATAACAATTGTAACCATGCTTTACAATCTGCTACAGTTTTACAGCATTATTTTCAGTATGTCAACAGTTGAAACTACTTTTAACTAAATGAACCACCAATTGGAATGATCTTCAATTGGAATTTTATTATTTATTTTTGTATGATTGGAAACTATCAAATAAATAGAAATTAAATCAAACAAATCATTTCTTCTTATTTACAAGAATGGAAAAAAAATGAAACGGTTTTCCTGTATAGCTTCGAAAAAATTTTTCTTCTTTAAAGTCCAAAGAAATTCCAAGGAGAAGAGGAAAAATTACCTGACTTCTGGACAATCAGAATTCTGTTCGAACGGTATACATATATATATGGTTAAAAGGAATAAAAGTAATGCTCACCAGAGGCATCAAACTCGAAGGGATGAAGAAGGATTTGAGGGCCATTCTATACTAGACGAAGGGGAGAAGAGGGGCATTCCGTTTGACGCAGGTTGTATTCATTCAGTGGTTCATTCATAGTTCCGTGCAACACTGGTTGGGGCACATGCATACACACAAATATTCTCTCTTTCTCTCTCTCTTTCTTTCTCTCTCTCTTTCTCTCTCTCTCTCTCCCTACTCTCCGAATCTCAATTATTTAAAAATAACTAAATTATTAGTTAACCATTGTTTACAGATTCAATTGAAACTACCAAGAATTGAAATACCATCGATTAGAACTACCAACAATTGTAACTATCGAGAATTGGAACTACCAACAATTGGAACTACTATCAATTGGAACTACCAAAAATTGGAGTTGCCATCAATTGGAACTACCAAGAATTGGAGCTGCCATCAATTGGAAATACTAAGAATTGGAGCTACCATCAATTGGAACTACCAACAATTGTAACTATCGAGAATTGGAACTACCAACAATTGGAACTACTATCAATTGGAACTACCAAGAATTGGAGTTGCCATCAATTAGAACTACCAAGAATTGGAGCTACCATTAATTAGAACTACCAACAATTGGAACTACCAAGAATTGGAGCTACCATCAATTGGAACTACCAAGAATTGGAGCTACCATCAATTGGAAATACCAAGAATTGGAGCTACTAACAATTAGAATTTCCAACAATTGAAACTACCAAAAATTGGAACTACCATAAGTAATTACTAAATAAATAAATTAGTAACTAAATTTTTGTTATCAAATTAGTTATTTTCAATTACAATTGAGAAAATGACACTTTCGGACATATCAGAATAATATTTAAATAAAAAAATGATTAAATTATTAATAATTAATAAAACATGTATTTATGAACGACGAAATTACACAAAGCCAAAAGACTCATTCAGTACTCATGACACGAAACGTCTCGACGTGGCTTGAGGAAACACAGACACGTGAATGTGTGTTTTTTCTCTTTCTCTCTCTCTCTCTCTCTCTCATTTAATTTTGTCCCTATTGGTGGCATTTCTCGGCGACTCGTCTCGGAACTAAAAATCGCTGGAGCCGAGGCGAAAAGACTGGAAGCTCGCGTTACAACCGGAAGTCGAACCAGGGGTGGTACCAAGGGGAGGGAACCGAACTTCACTATATATATGTATTCTAAGGGGCAGATAGCTTTATAATGTCCTCGAGTGCTCCTCCCTTAATGCACCCTTAATGTACCCACGACAAGCCGTGAGGTATTGTTGCTCACTTCGAGTACCTTTAAAGACTATATATATATATATATATATGTGATGAAAATGAAGATGAAGAAGAATAAGAAAGAAAGAAAGAAAAAAAAAGGGAACAAGATCAAGAATCGAGCACACAGCAGATGCGTGCAAGAAAACCTCGTCAAACTACTTGAACTTAAAAGACGTTAGGGGTTTCGATTCAAATTTTTTGAAAATAAATTTCAAACCATCATCATCATCATCTTTTATATCCATCATCGAGAAACGAGCAGGCGCTCAAAAATTCAAAAACGCGTTGTTCTTTATTATTTTCTTCAGTACCAAACTCATTGCAACAAAAATTAAATTTACTTTTATTTATTATTCTTATTTTTATCAATTATTATTATTATTCTATTTATTTAACATTAAACTACACTGAAAAAAAATTTATTTGATTCAAATAATGAATTACTTGTCTATTATCAAATAAATATTTACTTGAACCAAATAATTTTT
>JUFY01035396.1:0-16946 GCA_001855655.1 Leptopilina clavipes
TTTATGTAACAGTAGTTACATAACAATGTTACTTAATAGTAATGTTGCAATCATATAACAATGTTACAAAACGGTGCCATTTATATTCTGTTACTGTTATGTGACAAATTCTGAAGCATATATGCCACATTATAGTTATGTAACAATAGATTGATGACAACGTTACTTAGCAGTAATGTTGCAGTTATATAACAATGTTACAAAACGGTGCTTTTTATATTCTGTTACTGTTATGTGACAAATTCTGAAGCATATATGCTACATTATAGTTATATAACAATAGATTGATGACAACGTTACTTAGCAGTAATGTTGCAGTTATATAACAGTGTTACAAAACAGTGCTATTTATATATTCTATTTGTCACGTGACACAACAATATTTAGAAAACATTGTTACTTTTATATGCTGCAGTTATATAATGGTTATATATTTTTGTTTCAAAACTTATCCTGAAGTTACATATACAAATTACAAAAATAATTCTTGTTGATATAGTTTTCTCGAGTGGTTAACATCAACCATTCTCTACCCAACTATATTTTTCGGTAATAATTGCAAGAGAGAGAGAGAGAGAGAGAGAGAGAGAGAGTCCTTTAATATATTAAAAGGATTTTTTTTGAAAATGCTTGACATTATTCAAGCTTGAGGCCGGTGTGAATTTCTTTCGCCCTAGTGTTGAAAAAATATGCGCAGGGACGAGTTTACCTAGAATTAATGCAAAATCCATGCTCCTGTTCTGCGCGGTTTACCTTCTCAACAAACCATTTCAGTATTTATTGAGGTAGTATCGAATTTGCATAGGAGCGTCACTTATGCTCCATGGACCACACAAAATGTCTACTAATGGGCATCTGCTCTGGGTCCTATCTACGGATCTTAAATTCCGTCCGTATGGCGAACGCTTGAGACATGGACGACTATGAGTTACCATAATGGCCCGCATTGACTTTACCTGCAATGCATATTTCCTTTAATATTGCTCTCATTTTTCACTTGGACATTTCTTTTTCTCCTTCTTTTGCTTCTTCCTTTCTGTTTCATTTGGGTCTCTCCTTTTTTATTTATACTTGCGAGAAACTCAGCGAACATTATTCGCGCAGGTTGCCTTAATTTATTTATATGTCAAGGTTACTTTATTTATTTCAAGTTGAAAAATTCATACATTGTGGTATAATGATAAGAATGTCTGCATTAATAATGAAGTGGAGTATTTTTTCCCTCTACCGTTTACAAAATTCATATATACTTATTCAGAAAATGTGATTATAATTCTATATTATTTAAATAAATAGTTTTCAATGTCGAGTCGCACTTTAAATGAGGGATTGATTATTATTTAATTGTAGATATTTCAAAATTAATGACATACTTCTAACCATTATATTAACAACTTCGGTTTGTATCATTATTTCTGTTTAGCATGATTCGAAAAATAATTGCTCAGAATTTATAATTATCATTTTCATTGATGGCGAAATTCTCAAAAAAAAAAAAATTCGAATAATATTTATTACTTACATTTTACTTCTATTTTGTTCAATTTTTTTCATTATTGCAATATTTATTTATTTTTCCATTTCTTTGAAAATATTATTGAAAAAATAATTAATTATTAATTAATTATCATTATTACCTATATTATTTAAACTGAAAAAAAAATGTCTGTAAAATTTTCGATATAATAAAAAGAATGAAAGAGGGACAAATTTTTAATTTTAAAGGCAACTTAACAGTGGATGTAAAATGTGAAAATTGTGCAAATTGAAAGTTTTGCGAATTTCGCCTCCGATAGCGGCGATCTTTGTTTTTGATCTCTGGAGAATATTGTTGAGAGATGCTGCGCCCCATAGCGAGCGAATTGCGATTTTCGTCGTGGCAAATATATTGAAAGGAATAAAAACTCACCGAGGGGCGCCCAGCACTCTGAAATCAACCTCAAAAATGCTTCTTGACGTAACCGAGCCACCGGAATTGGATATCGTGTATAATTAAATATTTCGCAACCGGTCTCAAGATATAAATAAATGAAGTTATAAAGTACATACGCCCGAATATTATAATTTCACATCATTCAAATAATTATATAAAATTATACATTTCATTTCATTTCTCGTGGTTTTTTTTCACTTCTTCTTTGATCTATTTCTCTTCAATAAAAAAAAGAAGAAGAAGAAGGGAAAGTGCTTGTGGAACAGGAAGAGAATATATGATATATATTTGTATCAGTTTGAGTTTTAAATTTTGTGGTTTATGTCGACGACAATTTTAATTGACGAGAAGAAAGTATGTATACAGTGAAGTATATATATATATGAAGGGGGGCAAAAAAAGATGTGCGAGAAAGATACGAACCGATAGTAATCTTCTTTGCAATAAATGTTGCCGTCTCTGGCGAAACAAGTCAACTCGGCAGCCAATGGAACCCGGCAATGGCAGCATCTTAAGCAACCGCAATGCCAAGCACGATCCGCAGCTCTTAGGTACCATCTTTCTGCTATCTCCCTTCCGCATCCACCGCAACCGAGTGTACCACCTTCCGGACTTGTTCTATCGCCGCTTCCAATTTGACGATTGCCGACGGCACCATCCCCAGGCGGGGGTGTTGTACCACCACAACCCACTTCCTTTAGCATCGCTTCTCCTTACTCTGCTTTCTTGTCCGCATCCTAAAAATTTTTTCCATTTTTCAATCATATCTTTTATAACACACAACTTTTCAATAATTCTTGATTCTCTTTCACATACCGTCAAGCGGGTCTATTTTGTGCGCAAATTTTGAATGTAGAAATTTTAATTTGCTGTTTTTTTTAAACATTGTTCGATTACAGGATAATAGAGCTGCCCAAAGTAAAAACCTAGCAAGTCGCATTTGCCATAAGGGCGAGCGTCCTTTAGCTTTGTTATTCGACTTTCGCTCTTATGGCAAATTCACCCCCGCTTGACGGTACATTTGATTTTTCAAGTTCTTTAATTTTTGTTGTTGAAATGGACAATTTCCACTGTGAAAGAAAAAATATATTTAATGTTACATAGCTGTTACGTAATTGTTATATAACTGTTACGTGATTGTTAGGACAGAAGTGACGCGATTGTTACATATCTGTTACCTAATTGTTGCATAAGTTTTGTAATTGTTACTAAATGTAAGTGTTATGTAGGTGTTATGTAACTGTTATGTAACTGTTATGTAACTGTTATGTAACTCTTATGTAACTCTTACGTAATTGTTATGTAATTGTTATGTAATTGTTATGTAATTGGTACGTAATTGTTACGTAATTGTTACGTAATCGTTACCTATCTGTTAGGTAATTGTTACCTAACTTTTTCATATTTGTGACGTGAATGTTACAAAACTGAATTGTTACGTAATTGCTGTACGTAACAATAATTATGAAAAAGTGTTACTCAATAGTTATGTTGCAGTTATATAACAATAGTTTATAACATTATTTTTAACATTATTATTTATACTCTATTAAAGTTTCGTAGCATATAGGCCATAGAGTTATACAACATACAAGCATTTTTATTTATATTCTGCTGCAATTATGCAACACAGGCTGTACCATAGTTATATAACAATAATAACTGAACATTGTTATTTATACGCTGTTACACTTATGTAACAAATACTATTCCATATATTGTGTTATATTTCTGTAACAATAATTGGAACACAATTTTACTTATATCATATTTGTAACAGTTACATAATTGTTATATAATTGGTACTTGAAAAAATATATAGTTATAGAAGAGTTATATAATTGTTTCTTATATAATATGCAACAGTTACATAATTGTTACGTAGTTAACATGTAATGTAACAGTTACATAATTATTACTTTTATAGTATGTGACAGTTATATGATTGTTACTTACATAGTATGTAACAGTATTACAATTGTTACTTTTATAGTATGCAACAGTTATATAATTGTTACTTAAATAGTATGTAACTGTTATATAATTGTTACTTACATAGTATGTAACAGTATTACAATTGTTACTTTTATAGTATGCAACAGTTATATAATTGTTACTTAAATAGTATGTAACTGTTATATAATTGTTACTTAAATAGAATGTAACAGTTATATAATTGTTACTTAAATAGTATGTAACTGTTATATAATTGTTACTTAAATAGAATGTAACAGTTATATAATTGTTACTTAAATAGTATGTAACATTATTACTATTGTTACTTTTATAGTATGCAACAGTTATATAATTGTCACTTAAATAGTATGTAACAGTTATATAATTGTTACTTAAATAGTATGTAACAGTATTACAATTGTTACTTTTATACTATGCAACAGTTATATAATTGTTACTCAAATAGTATGTAACATTATTACTATTGTTACTTTTATAGTATGCAACAGTTATATAATTGTTACTTAAATAGTATGTAACAGTCATATAATTGTTACTTAAATAGTATGTAACAGTTATGTAATTGTTACTTAAATAGTATGTAACAGTTATATAATTGTTACTTAAATAGTATGCAACAGTTATATAATTGTTACTTATATATTATGTAACAGTCATATAATTGTTACTTAAATAGTATGTAGCAGTTATATAATTGTTACTTAAATAGTATGTAACAGGAATATAATTGTTACTTATATCGTATGTAGATAATAACTAATTGTTACTTTTATCGTATGTAACAGTTATGTAACAGCCACATATTTTTGTTTTAAACAGTGTTACCTTGAAATTACTTATTAGCCACGAAAGCATTTTTGGTTGTATATTTTTTTCCAACTGTCGTATATTTCAGTAGAAAAGTTCTACTATAGTCAGACATACTCCAATTCCCGAATAAGCGAATTATTTACCTCCAGAGTAAATTTTATAGTTAATTCTTTCGGAGTAAAAATTTTCATTAATATTACATTACTAAGTAAATAAAATACAAAAAAGAAATTACAATTAAACCGAAAACAAATAAAAATAAAGAATAAAAAATATGACTTAAAAACAAGTAATTAAGAATTAAGGGCCAAAGAGAGAAAGATACGTAAAGAGAGCAAAAAAAGGAAACAGTTTACATATATATATAAACTGGGAACATAAAAGAAAGAATGCATTGAATAAGAAGAAAAAAATGAGAAGTAAATGGCAAACAAATTATAATAATGAATAACGCAAATAAAAATTAAATTTTATCGCGATTATGGAAATGTGTGTAGGTATTGTATATATTTATTTATAGAGTAGGATTTTTTTTCATTTTGCCTTTTAAAAATGTTCATTCAAGAAAATAAGAAAGAAACATAAAAAGAGTATGTGAATGTGTATGGTGCATATAGGAATAAGGCAATGACTGAACACGAGAATCTATGAATGAAAAGGATTCCCTCTTGTTAATGCCAGAATATGTCAGGGTAGTAAATCAGTACCGAATCGGGCCGGTAGCTAATTAGTAGGAGGACCTTGCGAACGATGCGATGGTAGCTATAGTTGTGTATATACCCTACTCCAGTCAGTGTCCATTACATTTACGAGCCACCACGTGGTTTCCGCGAGTGTTATAGGAAGTGATGTTGTCTTAATCACTGCGTATATATTATATATTACTTTCGTTACAAAATAATCAATGATGAGACAATTAAGATGGGACAATTAAGTCTGACTCGAAAAGAACTTTATTCAAGAACTAATGTCACTATTTTTTATATTATTATTTCCGATCACTTTACATCAAATAAAAAGAGAAAATTTTAACAATATTTATCAGATTTTTTTCGTTACTTGCATCGATAACTTTACTAATTATCCAAAAATTATGAACGTTCATATGATTGAAATATTTTTCGAATATTTCCAAAAATTACTCACTGAAATAAAAAGCAAATTAAACATTTTGAAAATTTGAAAAATATTTTTGAATAGATTGCGTAAAATTATTATGAAAAAAATTATGATCTTGAAAAAGAAATAAATAAACTTTACTTTTTAATAGCTGCACGGGACGCGGTAATAAAGCAATGAGGAATAAAAAAATTTTTTGTTTCTTTCTTATTGTTTATTTATAACTATTGTCAATATTTGTACGCTGGCTATCCAAAAGTTTTGTATTTTATATTGTAATAAAAAATGAAATTTTTCAGGTAATTTACTATTAGGAAGTTACTAAAGATAAACTATGTTTTTTATTATTGTTACGATGAACTTTTCATTTGTTTAAACAATGTATTGCTATATTGCTAATTTATATCAATTCCAAACCAATATAGGAAAAAGCAAATTTCCATAAATTTGGCAGCTTTTATTAGTATTACTTAGTATTAAATTAATAAATTAATAAGCTATCAAGTTAAATTTGTTGCAACTATTATTCAACATTGTTTAAACAAATAATTGTTATTTATTAACTTTTTTCCCATTGCCCCTAGAATTTGCAGTATTTTTCGAATTTTGCAGTTTATGAAGCAAATTATAATAATTGAGATAAATATTATATGTCAAATCACTATTTTAGCAATTGTTTAAACAAATAATTGTTGTCATTTATTAACTTTTTCTCATTACACCTAGAAAGATGCAGTATTTTTCGAATTTTGCAGTTTATGGATTTAATTATAGTAATCGATAAATATTAAATGTAAAATCTCTGTTTTAGCAATTATTTAAACAAATAATTGTTGTTATTTATTAACTTTTTCCACATTGTGCCTAAAAAGATGCAGTATTTTTCTAATTTTGCATTTTATGGAGTTAATTATAGTAACTTATATAAATATTAAATGTCAAATCTCTATTTTAGGTAAATAACAACAGTTGTTTATTTAAACAATTTTAAGCAATATTTGTAAGCAGTTTATTATTATTTTATTATTAATTTAATACTAAGTAGTATTAAAAAAAGTTTACATTTTTTACAGAAATATGCCGATTTCTGGTTTTATTTGATAATGCTATAAATAATCAATAATAAATTGTTCAAACAAATGAAAAATTTATCGTAACATTAATAAATCAAATTTCTGGGCAATATTAAACAAATATGGTAAAAAATATGAATGACACGAAGTTTTTTTTAATATGCAAATATAGAAAATCATTCCCGTGCAGAAATTGCCCCACTTGGCCTTACTTGAAATAGGGCTTTAGCAAGGGTCTAACTAGTTTTCCTAGTTTCTTGCAAGGCCCTTGTCAGAGCCCTATTTTAAATGGGGAAAAGTAGGGCAATTTCTGCACGGGTTATAGGGTAAAAAATACTCTTTACGCTCTCTGGGTTGAAAGAAAAAATATTCCAATTATATTGTAATTTATAAACATAAATTTATTATTAATAGATATAAGAATTACTAGTTTCAGTGAAAGAAAATTTTAGGAAAAAAAAGAAGACAATCAAATGAAAAAAAAATGTGGTAGTATTAGTAGTAGTAGAAAGTAGGAGAGGGAGAATGAAAGGATGAAAAAAAGATTGAAAAGAATAAATATATATATATATATGTAAGAAAAGAGGGGAAAAGAAGAAGAAGAAGAGTCTTGAGAAGAAAAGACACGGCAAGGAAAGTAGGACGCCTCTGGTCTTTCGGCTTATGTCACGAGGACCCCCGTCACACTATCCTCGTCTGAGAAATTTTAATGATCGCCTTCTTCTCTCGACTCTTCTCTCTCTGCGCTTCTTTTACCTACCTGGATTCGATTCTTAGCCAGTTGGAAGCTTCAGAGGCGAATTCCGTTGGTCCACGATTGTGAGTTGCAGCGAAAGGCTGCTGCTCCTCTTCGATGGATCTTCCTTATAGGCTTTTTGATATGAAATCCTTCCTACGATTCGTCTCCTATTGGTGAGGTGCTCCTCTTTGCCGCGACACAATGCGCGACCTTCAGACTCGACAATATGTTTCTACAAATGTATAGATAAAAAAAAAATTCACTGAATTACTGACATTTTTGTATTTATTTATAAAAAGCTCGAAAATTTTTTCAACTTAAAACAAGATCTTTTTCTTTCTTATTAAAATAAGAATTTCTTTTTATTATTTCGGAACAAAAATGTTATGTACTTTAAAGAAAATCTTATTTTTAGACTAAAAGAAGTCTTGTATTTGCATTGTATAATATTATTCAGAGATTAAGGCAGATTTTCTTCACACCCAAAAAAGTCTTAGTATCAGCCGATCGTTTTGGCTGAATTTTAGATGCACAGAAGAAACAAAGTCTGACTCCACTTACATCTGAAAACCAATATGACTGAAAATCAGACAATTTTTTGGCTTAAAATAAGTTTAAGTCCACTTTTAGTCTTAAAATCATACCATGAAGGATGAATTTCAGTTAAAATTCAGTCTTATGTAAGTTATTTCATTTCAAAGTGGACTGAAATCAAGATCAATCAATTTTTTGGCTTAAAATAAGTTTAAGTCCACTTTTAGTCTTAAAATCATACCATGAAGGCTGAATTTCAGTTAAAATTCAGTCTTATGTAAGTGATTTCAGTTCAAAGTGGACTGAAATCAAGATTTATTTTTTACAGTGTGTAAATAGAGTCTGACACACTGTAAAAAGAAAATCTTATTTTAAGATGAGTCTTAAATTCAGCACTGTTAGCCATAATGTAAATTGCATGTAAATCCATTGCGTTAATTCAGCAAATTTGGTCTTAAAAATGTTGCATCTTAAAAAGAGCTCTTTCCTGCCTTAAAATATAAATTTCTTTTTACAATGTGCCTTTGAATTGTTTTAAAAATGTTACATCTTAAAATAAGAGATCTTTCCTGCCTTAAAGTAAAAATTTCTTTTTACTATGTGCCTTTTGAATTAAGATCCATATTATTCTGAGTTTTACGTTGTTTGTAAATTCAGATCTATAGATCTAAATGACACTTTTATTTTCTAACATCTATTAGTTAAAATTAAAACAACCATTACTTTAAGTCTTGTCTTAAAATAATTTTTCTCTTAAAATACTTTTATTTTCTAACATCTTTTAGTTGAAATTAAAACAACCATTACTTTAAGTCTTGTCTTAAAATAATTTTTCTCTTAAAATACTTTTTTGATATTAACTTATTAAGACACAAAATGCGCTAAATTGTCAGGTTCTAAATTTAGATTTCCAAATATTTTCCTAAAGCTGAAAAATTGAGTTAAAATATTTTCTATTTCATATGTAGAAGCTTTTTTGTTTAAAATTACCTTTATTATTGTTTTTCTACTTTTGGGACAAAAAACCAGTTGAATAGTATTTTTTTGTTTTTAACAATTAATAGGAATTTTTAGAGATCTGTTTTCTAGTGCTTTCTGAGGGAATTATTTATTGCCTTCAACCATTCATTTTCCTACCGTCGGCAAAATATTCCTCTGCTAGTAAATTTAAAAATCACGTTTCAATCAGTTTATTCCAATTTTTAAAAAAATGAAGAAAATTTATTTCTGTTTCATTCTTTCATTCAATTTTCATTCTATTTGTCAGTAATAGAATTCATCACTTTTTGGCGTAATATTCTATTAATAAAGGAGAAAAATTTACAGCAAGGAAATTTTTTTGCGAAATCAGTTTGCTTTCTTTTCCGCATATTTTTTATTGTTACAGGTATTCCATCATTTTGATTTAAAACAAAATTATGTTTGATAAAAAAAAATATTACACGAAAAAAGTTGGTTTGAAAGAAAATACGAATATAGAGAAGATTAAAATTCAACATTGAATTGAAATCGTATTGAATGAGAAGAAAATAGAAGAAAAAAGTAATAATAAAAAAATAACGGATTTAAAAAAAGTTGAAAATTTAGATTTTTTGTTGAGAATTTAGATGATTATAAATAAGATAAATCGGATTTATAGTTGAAACAGAAATTCACGGATTCTATTTTTATGAATGAAGATACAGATACGGTGTTTTATTATCGATAATTTGACTCTGAACAACTACATAATTCGTGTAAAAAATGTGCGCACATACCTTTTATCATTTTTAGATTATTAATTCAAGTCGAACTAAATTTATCTGTTATTAAAAAAAAATCGTGAATACATACTTTTTTTTAATAACAGCAAGAAAACAGTTTGTCTGATTCATCCAAATTTGCGAAATGAATTAATTTGTACCTACAAAATTGTTATTTTAAAGAAAGTTGAATAAAATTAACAAACGTGATAAAATTAAAAAACTTGACTTAGACAAAATTAACAATATGTTAATAACAGTCAATTTTTAAACATAAATGTTTGATTCAGTCAAATTGTTTTCCGTGAACGGAAGCATAGACTCTTCAAAATTCGTTTCCTTGATTCACTTCGATAATAATTTTGATTTGGTGGTTTTGATTTGATTTTCAATTTGGAAGTGAGTTGAGAAAAAAAATCTCCTCTTATTCACACACACACACCTCATTATCCCAAAGAATAAGGACTTCCGGCAATAATTCCAGAGCACAATGATTCTTCATTGGGTTAAATCCTCGAATTTTGATGCATCAGTAGCATCATCTACTGCAGTGAAACTGCCAGCAAAAATAAAGCATTCACCTCTCTCATCAATAAAATGAAGGTCTCTTCGAGTCACGTAAATCGCAAATCACCGATATCTTCTTGCCTCTTTTCCGGTCATCGGAGAAGTTCATTTACCGCACGCGACAAGAAGATGGAGCAGGGTAGGCACGATCGCGTGGCATTTGATTCACGTATACAGAAAGACCAACTCGAATCAGTAAGAGCAGCACCAGACACCACCACCACCACCATCAGGATCACAGCTTTATAGTAGCGCGCAACTCGTTCCGTTGTTGCACATGTATTGGTGAGAGTAATTAGCGAGAATACAAAATGCTGAACGCGTACCGGTCCTCTCGAGTTCAGGAGACGATCGGCCGGAGCCAGTGACGCGATAGCTGGAACGCTATGAAGGTATCATCGCTGGAAATCGATATGTTAACTTGAAACGAAGCACACGGGGACTTGGAATCGCGAGAAAAAGGGGGCAGAAAAAAAAGGAGAGTGAGAGAGAGAGAGAGAAAGAGAAAGAGAGATAGAGAGAAGGAAACAAACAAAGAAACAAATTTCGCCGAACGTGAAACGAAAACGCCGCTGATATGACGAAGACGAGTTTGGAACGTGAAAGCGTCCCCCCGGTGTGTTTTAGTCGTCGAGCTAGAGAGGCAGGAACGCGGCACAGACGTCAGGAAGGAAGAAAAGAGGGATGGCTGGTGGAGCGCCGCTATTGAAGAGGGGAGGGGTTTTTGCTGAAGCAAGGATCAAGGGATGGCGACGCAGGGGCATCCCCGACGCCAGGCGTTTGCGCTCTTGTGAATATTCCCATACCCCCTGACTCTATCTGTGCGTGTATGTGTGTGAACAAAATCCTCAACCGCACGTCCCGACGCCCTCCGCATCCCTCTCGAATCTACCACATCTGACGCTTGCTGCATCAGATTTCAAACTATATACATGCATCTCAAGGAAATAGTTAAATCCAGGGAATTGGATTACACCGGTAATCTCGAAATTCACTCCTGGCGCAGGATTGGCCCAGTATTGGACTATTCAACCAAATTCTGCCCGGAAATACAGCCAAAAAATGGAAAAATTTATTTGTAAAATTGTCCAGTAACTTTATACACTTAAATAATTCAGGCAGTTAATGGTATCTGGAGTTGGGAGTAAAATTTTTCGAGATTAAAAAATAAAAATCAATTCTAAAAGTTTGGTAATCAAGAGTGAAACAAGGGAGTTAATATTAACACCCTCGAGAGTTATTTCGCCATTACATATAGTCTCTTTTAACTCAAATTTTTCTCCCTTTGATTCAACTCCAAAGTTCGACTTTTATAAGAATTCCGCTTGGAGTTTAAATCTGACTCCCTTTTTTTACAGTGGAATTCCATAATTCACTTACTTACTTACTTACTTACTTATTTACTTACTCCAAGAGAGTGAATTCAATTTCCGAGTGAATATATTACTCCATTTGTATTAATTCTGTACTTTGTAAAAAAAGGGAGTTAGATTTTAACTCCCCAGGGGATTCTGTAGAAGTCCCTCCCATTGGGGAGTTGAAGCAAAGGGAGTTTAACTTAGAGAGATAAACTTTAACTCCCCTACATGAACTCCTCCATTATAAAATAATTCGAAAGGGAGTTGATACACTGTAAAAAAAAGGGAGTTAGATTTTAACTCCCCAGGGGATTCTATAAAAGTCCCACCCATTGGGGAGTTGAAGCAAAGGGAGTTTGCTTAGAGAGCAAACTTAGAGTTTGCTTAGAGAGTTAAACTTTAACTCCCCTACATGAACTCCTCCATTATAAAATAATTCGAAAGGGAGTTGGTATACCGAACTCTCTTTTTTCCACTCTTGGTTAACTCTCTTTTGGAGTTTATTTTCAACTCGAAAAATTTAACTCCTAACTCCCAGTGCCGTTAACTCCCTAAAACTTTTACAGTGTAACTTTCAACAAGATTTTATAAAAGTCGCATCCTTACCGAATTAGAGCAAATGGAGTTAAATGAAGAGAGTTAAAATTTAACTCCTCTGCATTAACTCAGCGACGATCTAATTCCACTTAAAACATTGGCATCTGTAAAACATATTCAGGAAGTTAAAGACCATCCGGAGTTGGGAGTAAAATTTTTCGAGATGAAAATTGACTCTAAAAGTATTGAGTTAATCAAGAGTGAAAGAAAAGAGTAAAATATTTTGTGATTACACTGTAAAAAATGTATGGAGTTAATGGCATCCGGAGTTGGGAGTAAAATTATTCTTTGAGTTAGAAGTCAACTCTAAAAGTGACTTATAATAAAGAGTGAAACAAAGGAGTTAAACATTAACTCGCTCGATAGTCATTTCGACATTAAATGTAGTCAAGGAGTTAATGAAGGGGAGAAAAGTTTTATATCCTCTGCTTCTACTCTAAAGGCCTGTGACTTTTATAGACTCCCGTTGGGAGTTAAAATTTAACTCCTTTTTTGTTAAAAAAGTGAGTTAAATAATTCCATAAGTATTTAAAAGTGCAAAAAGTGGTGTCACTGTAAAAAATTGCAGGAGTTAATGACGCAACTATTGGAGTTGGGAGTAAAACTTACAGAGCTAAAAATTGACTCCAAGAGGGAGTTAATCTAATATCTAATAATAATCTAAACTCCCTGATTCACAATATAGATCTCTTTGTTATTAAATATTAATATTTTAATATTAATAACTCTTTACGGAGTTAATCTGAAGGAGTAAAATTACAACTTGCAAAATTAGGACTCTAACTCGAAAGGAGTTAATGTTTACTTCCAAATGTTATTTTACAAAAGTCTTATTCTCTTTGCAAGTTGAGACAAAGGACTTAATATTTTACACTGTAAAAAAGGGAGTTAAATTTTAACTCCCCAGGGGATTCTATAAAAGTCCCACCCATTGGGGAGTTGAAGCAAAGGGAGTTTAACTTAGGGAGTTTAACTTTAACTCCCGTACATGAACTCCTCTTTTTTCCACTCTTGGTTAACTCTCTCTTGGAGTTGATTTTTAACTCGAAAAAACTAACTCCTAACTCCCAGTGCCTTTAACTCCCTAAATTTTTTACAGTGTACTTTTTACATCTTAAAGTTGTAAAATCAACTCCGTGATATATTTTATTCTATCGAAAAACAAAAAAAAGAATTTTTTTATGAATTTGAAAGTAAAAATATTCAGAAATTTTTTTTTAACAATATTTATAAATTAGGAAATGGGTAAAATACATATATATTATATAAAAAAGGGAAGAAAATACTATGACTGGAGTGTCACTAAAGAAAGAAGTATATATGTGTCTGTGAGAGAGTGCGCGAGAGAAGGTAAAAATACACGCGGGGTAAAGCGCGACCTGGTCTGTGCGCTAGGCGCGGCTTTCTGCCTCCCGCTCGATAGGAGTCTGATGTTCAGCCAATGGAAGAACGGTTCATGATAAAGCCGTTAGCCGATTGGTTGCAACTGAAGCTCCCTACTGACAACGAGATGAGACACAAGGAGAGGAGAAACAAGTTTGCAGCATCCGCGTTCACAATATATATGTACCGAGAATGCGAGTCATCTGGTGGTGGAGCTTGAAAACAGAGATAAATTACAATATCTTCTTTAATCTCACACTGTTGAACTACACTTTTTCCATTCCTCTCAATTGAGATAAATAGTTTAGTCTTTAGTGTGAAATTCACACTATAGAATTTATCGAGATTTGGTGATCTTTTTTTTTCTTCAAGTTTGCTAATTTAATGATAGACGTAATTCTCTATTTACATTCTTTTTAAGTCTTGGAGTGAAATATCGAGTAGTTTTACTCGCCTTTGGAGTTGAATTTCAAGTAAGGAAATTTTCACTCCCTACTGCAGTAGATTAACTTACACTCACAGGGTAAGAATATACAGTGTGAATATAGAAAAACGGAGGTAGATTTTAGCTTCAGGATTTCAAAAAGTACTCTTTTGGAGTTTAAACAAAAAGAGTAAAATGTAGGGAGTTAAAATTGTACTTCTCTGCAACTTTGAATTAGAGTAAAATTTAGAGTTCGTTCTTTTCTAATTCACTTCGTTGGAGTTCGTTTTACCAACTGTCCGTTGGGTTCAACTCTATTGAAAATCACTCCATTACATTTCACTCCTACAAATTTACTTAAGAATTCATGGAATTCACTTTTCTGGAGTTTACTTATAATAGACTTTACTCTTTAGAGTTAATTTCTAAGTTTACGTTCAAATGTTTACTCCTCAGAGTTCACACCGATAGTTTTTACACCTCTAAATTTAACTCTCCAAGAGTTCATTTTTTAGGAATTGTCTATCCATAGTTTGTTTTAGTACAAAGTTGATTAAACTACTATGAATGTACTTGAATTTTAATATTCGATTCTAATTACCTTAAAAGGGAAAACTTCCATCGGAGTTAAATTTCACTCTAAAATTTGGAGTGAGTTTTAAAATCCTAGACAAAAGACAACACTTTGTTGCGACAGTAAATGTTGCAAATTCAAAAATTACTATGTCTTTGGTAATGTTTGACACTTTTGGAGTGCATTTAACACTTACTTAAACCGAATTTTATACTTTACACCAAAAGGAGTGAATCACTGCAAAGAAATTATTCATAAAATACGTTGTAGAATAATAGCTACACTGTAAAAAAAGGGAGTTAGATTTTAACTCCCCAGGGGATTCTATAAAAGTCCCACCCATTGGGGAGTTAAAGCAAAGGGAGTTTAACTTAGGGAGTTAAACTTTAACTCCCCTACATGAACTCCTCCATTATAAAATAACTCAAAAGGGAGTTAGTACTGAACTCTCTTTTTTTCACTCTTGGTTAACTCTCTGTTGGAGTTGATTTTTAACTCGAAAAATTTAACTCCTAACTCCCAGTGCCGTTAACTCTCTAAATTTTTTTCAGATACTGTTTCTATACTGTTTACTGTTTACTATACTGTTTCAATAAATATTGATCGCATCCAATTATGAGTCATATCTACTCCAATGGAGTGGAACTTTACATCAGTTGACTTTGGACTTATTTTAATCAAATTTTTCCCAATTTTTTTTGTAAAGACAGGAGATTTAAGAAAAGAAAAAGTTAAATTAAGACCACATAACAATGTGTAAATAAAATTTACTGTACATATATGATGATCGTTGATGCAAATAAATGCGTTTGGAGCATTATCTACATATATATATATATATATATATATATAGATACGAATACAGTAAACGCACACGCATGTGAAATCACCAGAATCGCACAGTAGTAGACGTCTGGCATCCTGCTGCCTGGGCCGTTGAGTCCGGATAGACGTTAGCGATAAACGTGCGTTAACGCGGAAATTAACCGTTATATCTTTGCACTTATTTACCCGTAGACTGCGAGATAAGTTATCCTGACTCACGGGATATTTTACATATATTGCAAATAGGAGTTTGTGATGCGATATAGAAGGAAACTCCCGGTAAAAGAACCGTATAGTCGCGCAGAAATAATGGGGCCATGATTTTATCTCTCTCTTTCTTTCTCTCTCTCTCTCTCTCTCTCTCTCTAATATATATATACACTATATATAACCGAAAAGACATTCGTTGAAAATCAATAAGCCGCGCGCGGCCTCGCATTATATGTATACGATAGGTATCGGTGATCTTTATTCCTCAATTGAATTTTTTTTTTTTTTTTTTTTTTGCGCTCCTCGGAATCAAGAAAGATATCACTTGCACTACTGTACTGTCAAGAGGAGAGAAAAAAACAGTCCTCGTATTTCCCATTGGATGAAATTGATCCAGTGCGAGCGAGAGAACAACATTTTTTTTCCGTTCTTCGATTGAATTCGATGCTCGTTAAAATTGCAGGTATATATAAATATATGTATACAGTAGGCAATGAATGAAAAGTTGCAATGTTGTGAAATTTTTATTTCAGATCAATTAAATTAGTCGAACGACACTTTTTTCTTGTTTTTTTTTTAATGTCGTTTGGTGTTTACTATTTGCGGTGTTTAAAATTAACTTTAGAGAGTTAAAATTTTACTTTCCTAATAGGCATTAACTCATTGTCTGAAATTTTACAGTATAGGTTTGGAATTAAAATCTAACTCCCTTTTTTACAATGTAACATAAAGTCATCATTAACTCCACTGGGAGTTAATTTTAAAGTTGATGGAGAGCAATTTATATACATATATTTGTCCTCCAAAGGAGTTTCTGTAAATGTTCTAATTAACCTTACGAAAAGTTTTAGTCCCTAGGAAGTAGAATTTAACTCCTTGGAGAGTTATTTTCTTAAACGGTTGTAAATAACACTTTTCTGTACACTGTAAAAAAGGGAGCTAGATTTTAACTCCCCAGGGGATTCTATAAAAGTCCCACCCATTTGGGAGTTGAAGCAAAGGGAGTTTAACTTATGGAGTTAACTTTAACTCCCCTACATGAACTCCTCCATTATAAAATAACTCGAAAGGGAGTTGACAC
>JUFY01035398.1:16952-27753 GCA_001855655.1 Leptopilina clavipes
CCCTTTGACTAACCAGGTGGAGGAGATTCTCAAAGCTATAAATATATGCGTTTTTACGGCGGAGCCATTTTTCAGTCGTCTTTCGTAGTCTGAACTAGGGATGGAAAAGAGAACCAAAAAGTCGACTTTCGACTTCACAATCAACTTTAATTCTTTCGACTTTCAAAGTCGATTACTCGACTCAAAAAGTCGACTTAAATCGACTTTACAAAACCATAAGGTATTATTCAAACCACACGTCAGGGTCAACACTTCGAAGAAAAACTAATTGATTTAAGTTTTTGGCCGATAATTTATTTCGTAGTTGACTTGCAATGAACCCTGCGTGCGATAATAAACGCTCGCACGGAACTGAAGTTGCCATTATTGGCAAATATTTCATGGCAACTTTGTGAACATGTTGAAATTCTCCCTTAAAAGCTTCCCATGCTTGTAAGGGATTTGGTTGAAGCCGTCTTAGTACTACGGGCAAGTAGTATAGCCTTCCTTTGCGTTTTGAAATTGAGCCTGTCTTTTATACTGAATTGTTCTGTCGAATTCACTCCATATATCATCATCCTCGCATTCATTCATTGTCATTCATTGTGTGTCACATGTCACATTGTTTATTGTTACAAATCTTTGTTTACTCAAATTTTTAAAGAAAAACCGAAAAGTCGAAAAAGAAAAGTCGATCTTCGTCGATTTCGACCAACCAAAAGTCAATTATGAAAAGTCGACTTTTGAGCGCTAAAAGTCGACTTTCGACTAAAGTCGAAGTCGACTTTTCCATCCCTATTTTGATTATATTGTGAGGATTTCATGATCAAGGCCTGACGGACTATTGTGTAATGAGCGGGGAGAGAAGAAGATTGCGTAGGTTGGGTTAAGGAGTTAGAGTACCGGTGAATTTGGCGCGAAGCATGTGACTGACCCCGTTCGCCCTTCTTCTTCTTCTTCTTCTTTTTTCATTTCCTCCTCTCGCCAAGTAGAACTATGTATTATAAAGAGAAAGGTGTCGTCTAGAGAAGACAAGTGCTTACCGCGAGGGCAACGTTACATAATGCCAGGATATCCGCTTGTCTGGGGGTCTTGTATGTATACTCGTCTCTTTTGCTTCATAAGACATTCATCAGATGGCTTTACATCGTCTACTTCTCCTCGTTTCCAATCTGCGCGCTCACTACATGCGGAACGATGTGGCTGGTTACCAGCCCTCTTTGGATGAGTGCTTGAGGAGTAAATACAAGAGGAAGCTTTGTAATTTAGGGTCAGATCGGAAGTGGTCCGCGGTTAACAACAATCAACTCCACTTCATTCCTGGGAAACTACTCATCTCAACACACTTGACCGAAAACATATTGTCAACCGCAATAATTTTCCGCATATATTGATTCTTCGTTTACCGTTCTTTGTAGCAAAAAATTCATAAAAATTGTTTTCTTAAAAATACAACAATCGGAGATAGTAACGAAAAATTATTCCGCATATCGTTGAGTCTGGTTTTTCACTCACGACACGAACACAGAAAAATTTTTAATCACTTTGTCAGTATCTGAATTTTATAAACTCCATAGTTTCTTATAAACCGGAAAAACCAGTTTTAATCAAATTTTCTAAAATGTATGAATTAGTTTCATTTTAGATAACAAATTAATATATAGTAAAACAAAAATTAGACAACAGATTGGTAATTTCTGCGATTAAAATTGATATGATACGGAATGGAGAATTTATATTATATATATTTGAAAAGGCAGGAGTTTCTAAGGGTAATTTTGTTGTTTTTAATGAAAAATTCGAGTCAGTGGGATTAATGGGATCCAATGGTAAAAATTGCTATTGAATTTCATTCTGGTGAAAGATTTCGATTCGAAATGGTTGTATTTGCATGCAAAACCCACGTTTTACCGCACTTTATTTCATTCAATTCTCTCCTCCTCTTTGCCGAATGTAGATCCCATCAATGATGGCTAAATTCTCGTTTCGAAAAGGCGAATTGGTTCAGTACTTGATTGAACCTGTGACCACTGACAGTATTAGATCCCCAACATCCAAAGGATTAAATTCCTATAGCAATTACCGACCCTTCTCTTTTTCACTTCAAGCAATCCGCTTCTCGTCGTGAGTGCAAATCCTTTACACAATATGAGCAAAGTCGAGATTCAATAATGTACTTTGTAGATTTGCATTTGCTCTTTAGAATCCTTACTCTCCTCTGCTGTATTATTTCTCTCTTTCTGTATTTAATGATTTTTCTTTAATGATTTTTCTGCAATAGTTTTTCTATTCAATAGTCGCTTTTTTATCAGTTTCAAAATTATTCCACAGTGTCGAATCTTGCGGTGATTATTTTTGTAACGAACTGTCTGTTTTTCGTCTCGTCTCTTGTGTATTTCAGAAGGAATATTGAGAATTGTGTTAAGTCTTTTAGTGCATATGTATGTTCTATTATAAGTTCTTCTAAAAGCCGGTCAAAGCCCTCAAACAGTCTTAAAATATCAGCTCTCTAATGGTTAAAAACCAAACGGGTGCCAACCCTATTCCCCCAACAGCATCGCAGCTAATTAGTCACCCTTAAATTCGAAAGCAATTTAAGCGTAAATAATTTTTTTTTATTTATTTCCCTCTGTCCCCTTCACAATCAACTTTGTATGATTCAACATTTTCCAGAGGATTATATTCTTTTTTTGATATTTTATTACTCGAGAAATTATTCACTCACAGAAAACCGATCGAAACGTTATGCAAAATGATGCTTTCGGATGCTTTTTGGATCAATTTGTAGAATGATCCAAGAAAGCAGTATCATTTTGCCGCACGTTTTGATCCCTTTAGGTTTTCCGTTGCTTCCAAGGAACAAGTTAAATTTTATTTTCTCACGAGAATTTAAAAAATTGGGACTAAAACAAAAAAAATGTTTCACTTCTCAAAAAACCTTTACGTCAACCCTCATCTAATATATCTTTAAAGGAGATCTTTGAATCCTATAAAAGAAATTGCATTAAGGCTTTTAGTTTTTGTTAGAAAAACTAAAAAACGAGAAAATATATAGGAAGTTGCAGCAGGTCTACTATCAGAATTTGTGAGTTGTAACAAATGTATTTTTAGTTTGTCTATTAAAACTTGTCTTTTGGAGACTTTGTCTTTTAAGACTTGTCTTTTGGAGACTTTGTCTTTTAAGACTTGTCTCGAAAACTAAAAAGACGAATGGACATAATATTCAACCGGTGCGGTCATTCTTTGTTCTCCCTGGGCTTCAGGAGGAGCGGTCAGTGATAAATTCATTCACACGGGGGACTTGAAAAAGAGTGTCATGGTCGACCCACTTTGCGGTCGGACACACTTTCGAGGATCAGGCCACACAAACGTGAGATGAATCGTGGTCTTAATGGGATTATATTGCCGTCCGTCCCAACATCCATAAGATCTATACCGGATCGAATATATATATATTCAGCTCGGGTCTCGTTAGAAAGTGTTGCAGGAGCTGCGATACCTGTTACGTATAATATATCTGTGTTTGTGCACTTTTATCTCTCTTTCCGTTTACTTGTGTATTTCTCTACTTTTATACTATATTCCGTTTATACATACCTATGTATTTTCAAATATGTTGAACGTTCGGATGTAGAAATAGAGAAACATAGAGTCAAGAGAGGAGGAGAGAAAGAGAGAGAGAGAGAGAAGTGCCCTGGCGAGATTAAAACAGGATCGACTCCATCCAGCAAAGTACGGTAGCACTCATAATATTGTCATAACTGCTGCACCTGCGTCCAGGTCTTTAACTATATACGTGGAAACAGCAGAACCCAGGCAAACAACCGTCGCAAAACCACTTTGATCTCGATTTCCTTCCAAGATCTCAAACACGACCTGATCGCGGATCCCGACCTCCTTTAACCTATACTGGAATCATGTTGCACTATAAAGTTTTAGAGCATAGACATTATTCACCTAACCTTTTAACTTCAAGAATGTTTCTCATCATTTCGTAATCTTCTTCGCTTCATTGGAAAATTCAATTTTCATCCAGTGTTTAAATTCTGTTTATTGTGAAGATTTTTTTTTGCGTAGAAGTATCTCTCTCTCTCTCTCTCTCTCTCTCTGTATATAAAAATAGGATATTTGCTAACCAGGGAATCTGAGGAAACTGGAAATTTAAATTGATTCTAATTATAATCAATCAATCAATCAATTTCTCGATGCTTTAAGAAGGTATATTATTATACTTTCTTATTTATTCTGTAACGAGAATTTTCGATGAGTTTAATTGAAATTACTGTCTCATTAGAAAAAGAAGTTACAATAAAATGCTTCTTTCAACAACACATTTTCATTTAGTTGCCTGCGGCCCTTGTAATTAATTTAACTGTAAAAGTAGCCGAGTTAATTAAGCTCTGTAATAAATAATGAAAAAAATGTCAAATAATAAATAACAAAAATAAATAAAATAAATAACAAAAATAAATAACAAAAATAAATAAAATAAATAACAAAAATAAATAAAATAAATACAAAATAATAAAAATAAATGAATACAATAAAAAATACATAAAATAATAAATATTAAATAATAGACAAAACTGAATAAATACAACAAAAAATAAAACAACACTTAAATAATTTAACAAATATTTATTACAAATAAAAATATCATCAAACAAGTAGTAAATAAAAATGGAATAGTAATAATAGTAGTAACAGTATAAATAATAAATGATAGAAATAATAAATAATAGTAAAGTACTACTATAGTGGCAATAGTAACAATAGTAGTAACAGTATAAATAATAATAGTTAATAGAAATAATACAGTAAGGTACTATTATAATAGTAGTAACAGTAATAATTGTATAGTAACAGTATAAATAATAGAAATAATAATAAAGTACTATTTTATTAGTAGTAATAATAAAAATACGAATAAATAACTTTGAAATAATATAAATATAATAAATTTTCATTCACAAAATATTATTAAACAAGTAATAAATAATACTAGTAGTAATAGTAATAATGGTATTGACAGTATAAATAATAAATAATAAAAATAATAGTAATGTACTATTTTAATAGTATAGTAATAATAAAAATACGAATCAATAACTTTAAAAAAAAATATTGAGTTTTTATACATGTGACAATTAACCGTAATCAAATAGAATAATAATTGCATCTTTGAACTCTACGTTATTCATGAGGGTTTTTTTTTTTTTTTTTTTTAATAAGCAAATTTATATTGTTGTCTGCCTTTAATTATTCTCTCATTATACAGTCATTAAAAAAATTTCTTGAATGTCTGATTAGTATTATTTAGATTTTATTGTTAGTTTCTCTTGTTAAAAACCAACTATAGTTTCTTTGATAAAGTATATGACTCAAAAGTATTTTGAACTGGCTATTACAGCTCAAAAGTATATATATATTTTTGTTGATAGGAAAAATTATTATTAATCCAAAAAAAAAAAACCGAAAAAATTGTCATTTATTTTGTGAGATTTTTTTTTTTATCTTTTTAATGCTTTTGGACAAATATTTGCCGTGTATCATTAAATGTGAGTTTAGCCTAAATTATATTTTATGAAACAACTAAAGGTCAATATTATTAGGTTGTAAATTTAATCATTAAAACTTGTCCCTATTAAATGAAATGTATATTATATTCTTTTTGAATCCAAGAGTCAATAATTTATTTCCATATTTGTGCTTCTGCTTCATTAAAAGATATATAAACGTTTGGTATATTCTTCTTCAATTATATAATTAAATTCGTACTCGTTGAATGTTGACGGAAATCGATAAATCTTTATTGCTTTATCAATAATTGAGCAACATTTTTTATCTTTCTCTTTTTTTCGAGAGAGAATTTTCATCTTCTTTCTGGTACATTTATTTTTCAAAACGAATCATTTATTAGTGGTAAAACTGTCATATATATACGAAAATGAAACTTTCTCTCCTTTTCGAATTTTCTCTTCATATATATATGGAAAATAATCTTTTTACGGTTCCTTGAAATATTTAAAATATATCATTGAAAAGGTGCTTGTAAATTTTTCCATCACTTGATAGAATATTCTATATAGAAAAATTATTTTTACGTTTTTTATTAATCAGTTTTTTGTTTCTAATTTTCATTTCTAATTAGTTTATTCAAAGTATAAATTTATAATATATAATCGCGTGTCTTTAAGAGAATTGAGACTTAACATAAACTTGGAAATTCTTTTGACATTTTTACTAACGATATGATGTACATGACACAATTGGCTTTTTTATTTTTCAAAGTCACAGTCAGGAGTAATAATGTAGAGGTAATATACCAGTCCTGCCATTGGCTGATAGTTAATCGTTTAATAATGAAAAATTATTATCGCATTCATTTCGATAGATTATAATAGAAAACTGATAGAAACATTAAAAAATCATTTTTAGTCAAAGAAGTTGTTTTTTTCAAAACGTAATATTATCAGCGGTTGGAAAAAATTATTTTTCCTCTACGTGATGCGTCAAAACATGAGTTATCACTTAGTTAACGAGTTTATTTAATTTGATGTTAAGATAATTTTTAATTATACTTTGTTCGAATTTTTTGTTCCGTAAAAATTTTTCCTTCTTTTTAATTCTTTTAGAATTATTAATTAATATTTGGCCAGAAATTTTTAAGTTACAATAATTATTTAATAATTCTAAAGGAATTGAAAAAAATTAATTAAAATTGAAAAAAGGGTTGTTAAAATTTGATCATAAATTCTAAATTAGAAGATAGTGTGTAAAACTATAAAATTAAAATTCGTACAGGAAGAGAATGTACTTCTTGTGAGGTGGGACAACTGTCATTTGCAAATATCGCATCAGTGATCGTGTCGTCAGTAGTAACATGCAGACTCACGTTAGACATAAATACATATACAAGAAGCGTTACAGTGCCAAGAGCGCGTACATTTAAACTTACCGTTATCGTGAAGGAAGTCAGTAAGAGCGATATCCAATAAAATAATATCGTAGTAGAGTGAACTGTCTCCTCCCGTCACTGTCATCAATTTTTTTTTTCCGCCTGTATTTACTCTTCTTCGTTCCTTATAATATGATTGCAAAATCGTTTCCCTTTCCGCGGCTATTTACAAATATTGCACGACCTCGCCAAGTTTTTCACTCAAAACAAATTCTTCACTTCGATATCACTTGAACATTTAAATTTTTTTTTCCCTACCACCAATTCTTATTTGGTGCCACTGGAATTTTGTGCTCCAAAAAAAAAAAAAAAAAAAAAAAAAAAAAAATTAGAAAAAAATTGACACGTGCTCACTCGTACCTGACGAGTACACCACTTTCTCACATCAGTTCATTTCACTTGGTTCCATTTCATTTTCCCTTCCATTTCACTTCACCCCAACCCATCTCATTTCGCCGATGGCTCGTGCCAAACAGCTTGTACGCGATTGGTTCTTCGCTAGTTCCATCAAGTCGCTAATCTCGCACCGGTGCTTACATGTGCCGTTATTGTCGTCGCACGTGTTTTAAAGCTCAGTGACAGTTGTTTTAGTTTTCCAAAATGAAGCTCTGGTTGATGGGAAAATTTATCTTCTTTATTTATAAATCTCCTCGACTTGAAAATCGAAAAGAGAGTCAATGATCAGGAAGAAGAAGATTGACTCGTTTTTACATAAATCTTTATATTCACAGTTACGATACTGAAATCAGCATCATGCCACGCTAATACTGACAGACTATTCCAGTTTTTTTTATTTTCTGATGAAAAGAAATTAAGAATAGTGAGTGAGATTCGCAGCTTTGGTTTGTTATCATCCGAAACCAGTTTGAAGCAACCTTGACACTTTAATGCTCCTTGTGTTTTATTGAAGATTTTGAAGAAATTTTCTTTATGCAAAAAATCAAAAGTAAAAACGTGAGAGGTTGATTTCGTGTCAGTGTACTACAGAAGCACTATCACCCCACAGTCCTTGCACTTTAAGCGCGTAGCAAACACGATCACCAGGGTCGTTGTCTTCAGTGAGAGGTAATGTCACGTGCACACTTTTTTTTTGCACCCGAATTTAATAATTTATCCACGTTTTTTTCGCCTAAAAAAATTCTTCTATTTCTCCCTTTCTTTCTTTATTGCAAATAAATGCTTTAAATGTAAACTTTCGAAAATTAGATATTTATAAACACGATTGTGTAGATCTCCTTTCCGTTCTGTGCGGACGTCGAGTGGCGACTGTCTTTAAACACCAGTGTCTGCTGCTGCTGCTGCTGCTGTCCCTTCCCCTTCCCCTTTTACCGACGGCACACCGATTTATGCTATTACCACACCGAACCACCCCTTATGGTTCATTCCGCTCCGCCCCAACCTTCGGAGCATTTGTGTTTCCACGTTTTCCAAAATAAAAGTTTTTCGCCTTTTTGGGGGCTTTTTATTATTCCCAAGTGAGATGATACATTTCGCGGCGGGATAATGGAGATGGATTAAATTCAAGGAAAAGTATGATCGAAAGCTTTCAGAGTGCAAAAAAAGGGGGTATTTGTTTCTAACTTTAAAAGCTCGTTGAAATTTATTCAATTTTGAGTTGTGCCTTACAAGACAGGAACATCTTAAATTTGTTGATGAATACATTTTTCGGATCATCATTTTATTTTTGTAAAGAAGTATGAAAAAAAGCATATTGTATAGGTAAAAACATAATAGATGAGAAAAAGTGCCAAGAGTCTCATGACGTTATTCTGAACCACCCTCAGGTGTTTTACAGGTGATCTAAACATTCTTTTCTGAAGATAAACGCAAACCCTCGATATCTGACGAATTTCGAGATTTAAATCCCTCTTTATGGTTCTAATACCGACGAGAGCTAAGCCCCGCCTCTAGGACTAGGCAAGTGTCTTCAGGGATGTACATACTCGTTTTCAATTTGGGGGATAATTATACATTTCTTCAACGTTCGACCTTTATTTTTGTTTCATTCAACGAGGAATTAAACACACAAGATTTGGACAAATATTACTAATAAATCGAACTGAAAATCGTACAATGATTTTGAATAAAAAATAAATGTCTCAAAAAGTGCGATGCAGAAATTGACCCTTAGGGTCTTGACATAAAATAGAAATTAGGGGAAAAAAATCTTTAGACCGAAAATAGGGTCTTGAGGAAACTTAGAAAAACTGATCAAGTATAGGGAAATTTCCTGAAAGAAGCGGCAACGTCAGTGTTTCGAAAACACCTGTTTTTGCCGCGTGTATATCGCAAATAAATATGTAAATCTAATGACATCAGAGTAGAAAGACAAGAAATGATATTAGTCCACGCAAAAATTCAACAGAAAGAGTTTCCACTTATTACCAACTAATTTATACTTGTTTCACTACCGGTCAATTTGGATTTTACATATATATACACACATACATATATATATATATATATATATACATTTCTCGAAACTACCGCGCGAGTAAATTTATGTGCATATTATTTAATTATTTCGGAACGTTTTACCTTGACGCGACTCGTTTATTTTATTCCTTTTATTTCCATTTTTGCTTCTGAAAAATAAAATACTTTGTTTTATGGGAAAATAATATAATCACACACAGCATCATTGTATATATATTTGTTGTTCTTGCGCTCTTATATATGAAATATCAAGAAATACTATTAAACCGAGAGATTCGAATAAAAGTAATTCAATACATAAAAGCCACGCAGAATGTACTTTGCGAAAGTGAGCGCGCACCTGATGCGCGCATAAATATGTCATGTTACGGCGTTTCGAGACCCTTATAGAATAAATCAAGCAAAGAAAACGTGCCGGAAGGCATTACCACCCCTCTCTCTCTCTCTCTATTCTTGGGGGGGTGGGAAAGGGGGGTCGCACACACGTCTACACACTAGAGAGGGTTAACCACCCTTATCGGCTGCCCCTGAAACGCTCTGTATTTTCCCTTGGGATCTTCTATCCGCCGGATTTACGCTGACGAACGTTCTCATGTTCGTGTTATGCACGACAAGAGAATCCCTTATCAGAGGTCGCGCATGAAGAGACAGACTAATTGTGTTATCACTTCACAACAAACATTTCGTATCCCGCGTTCTTCTCTTCCTCATCTGCCACCTTGAATATGTGAGACACGTTGTTTTTTTTTCTGTAATCTCCTCTGTGCGGCGGGGACTTATTGTTTTTCTTTTCTGGTGTTTATAACTGACACGCATAATTTGTTTAGTGTGCGCTTTGTTTCTTTATATCATTTTTTTGGAACATTGAAATTTTATCCTCGAGTTTTGTGCGCACCTGTGAGACAAACTAGTGGAAAATTTTCCCAACATATTCAGACAAAAGTTGGAAAATTTATCGTATGAAGAAGAAAACGAATTTTCATATATTTTAAATCGGATTTGTTCACTGTAAACTTGAAAGTATCAAATTAATACCAAAAGTATCAAATTGATCCAAAAATTTGGAATCAATTTGCTACTTTTGGTATCAATTTGATCCAAAAATTTGGAATCAATTTGCTACTTTTGGTATCAATTTGATCCAAAAATTTGGAATCAATTTGCTACTTTTGGTATCAATTTGTATCAAATTAATACCAAAAGTATCAAATTGATACAAAGATTTGGAATCAATTTGCTACTTTTGGTATCAATTTGTATCAAATTAATACCAAAAGTATCAAATTGATACAAAGATTTGGAATCAATTTGCTACTTTTGGTATCAATTTGTATCAAATTAATACCAAAAATTTGGAATCAATTTGCTACTTTTGGTATCAATTTGATCCAAAAATTTGGAATCAATTTGCTACTTTTGGTATCAATT
>JUFY01035399.1:10154-23414 GCA_001855655.1 Leptopilina clavipes
TGTACTTGACAAGTATATACTTGCGAAGTATACACTTAACCATCCTTGTCTGCCACATACGTTTACGTGCATTGGACAAGGATGGATAAGTATATACTTATCCATATATAAAAAAAACTCCAATTCGGAAATGGCTTTAGCCTTTAGCTGTTTCGACTATCACTATTTCTCTCACTCTCATAAATTTCTATTTTCTAAGGGTGCAATCACATGGAGGCGTAAGAGTCGCGTCATTTCTCATGTAGCCTATTTCTCATGTAGCCTATATTTTGATTGGACAATTTTTGAAAATTGTCCAAAATTAAACCAATTAAAATTCTAATACATGAGAAATGACGCTTGATGTCACGCTTCACGCCTCCATGTGATTGCACCCTAACGCCACCAACTTTTACATCTTACTAGGTGTGGTCGCATCCTAATGCATTAGAGTTTGGTTATCTATAGTAATAAAAATTTAGTTTTTGCTCAGTAATCTTTTGTAAACAAAAAAGTGAAAGAAAAATATTTAATTTGCAGATATTGCTGTTTTTACTATTCGCCGTAACTGAATTTTTCGGATTAAACAAAATGAAGTATGGATTTTTTAAATTTTGACTATAATATGAAAAACATTGTGTTAATTTCAGTTTACAGATTTAAATTTGTTAAGAAAGAGGTTAATTATTTACCGAGTGGAAACGAATAACATAAATAAGCAGCTAAAATAATGCGCGTGTACCTTCTCCTTGACATTGTATCGACATGTACTTACAAAGATTATTCTTTATTGCTAAATATGACACTATTATCGAAAATTATTTCCATAATAAAAATATTATTGTTTACAATGAAGACAAAAATATTTTAATAGAATCTAGTTTCTCTCATCTTTTTAAAAAAGAACTCAATATAGTCGCGTTTAGCCAATGATATCGTAAAAAACCGGTTGATTTATTGAAGATATAATTTTTGAGAAAAATGACTTTTGATTTATTTCCTAAATATAGGAAAAGAAATTCATTTAAAACCTATTAATTTGTCTTCCCATATGTGTCTTTGACTTAAAAAAATTTTAATCTGTTTAACTTTTAAGAAGAAACAGATATTAGCACTTTTAACTTTTACTTGGTTGTGTTGAAAATGAGATTTTTGTTATTATTAACATTATTCATTAATTATAATAGATATTAAAAAATTGTTAAGGCATGCAAGTTTTTGTCTCTTTCTTCAAATAATTAAATATAGTTGAGTTCAGTCATTGACTGATAGCCGATGATTGAAGATGGCATTTTCGAGACAAGGGACAATTTTGTCGAATTCTCTTTATTTCCTGAATGAACGATGTCTTTGACTTAAAAAAGTTATCTGTTTGACTGCTCAGAATTAACAGAGATATTAAGACTTGAATCTTTGATTTTGTTTTTCTGAAAATGAGATTCTTGGCATTCTCAAACTTAAAATTTCAGGACTGCTACGCTCTTTTGGAATCTGGAAAAAAGTAAGAAATACATAGAAAAAAATTATCCAGGCATTTTTCATTAACATGATATTAATAATTGGGAAATTTTTCTGTTTATATCTTAAATACTTTTATGCATTGTTAAGTCAAAAAGTTATCCTTTTATTCTCTGAAATCACCAGTGAATGAACATAGTGTACCAGAAAATTAACATCCAATAGTTTTAATCAAATTATTACTTGAAATATTTTAAGAAATTGGAAACAAGTAATTTTCTATTATTTTATTAACTTACAAATATTGAATGTAAAATTGATTAAAAATGTTTGCTTACCTTATTCTAACGTCTACCCATTTTAGAATTTTCAAAAAGCGATTTTTTTTAATTACATTTTTCGAAATAATACATATCTAGAAGTATCATACTAAAATTGAATAAAAATCAGGGGAGTCTAATTACTTTTGTGCGACCTTTACTTTATTACTTGAGAACGCTAAGCCGCTAATCCAGGCGTAATTGCTAAAATGGAAAATAAGTGAGCGCAACAAAACTCTTCATGGAGACATCCAGGTTCAAGCCATATTAGTGCATCTGCAAAGAAGCTGAAAAAATCGAGAGTTCTTTTTCTTGAAACAAGATTTTTCGTCGCCGTGTTGATAAAATCTCCGAAACTACTAAACCGATCCTTACTCATATTTTTATTGGACCGTTTTTCAATAAAATGTAAACAAAAATTAGATTGAAACTTCCCGAGGAACATTTAAGGAACTTCCATTGATATTGCAGTAAATTTCTTAGTCTATAAATCAAAACACTATTTTTAATATAAAAACGAATCAATTGACATATTTAAAAAATATAATTTAACCAGCAAAATTAATCGCGCGAAAATAGCTCCTGGCATAGTTAATTAAAAAAAATTAAAAACGAAATTAATTAATTTGGAAATTTATTTATTTAAAAATTGAATATTAACATTATCATTATATAATTTTGCGTTTAAAAAAAGAAATTAAACATATTTTCTTTGAAAGTGATAGAAACTTTTTAAATTTCATTTTTCTTTCTCCTTGTTGAAAAGGAATGTAAAAATATAGAAAAATTGAAAACCAGGATAGAATTTTAATTTTGAAAATAACTCTACTTTCATGTTTTTCTCACTTCAGGTGCGGATAGAATGAATGAATATCAAGATTATTATTATATAGTTCAACATTTTTAAAATTAAATAAATAATTAATAAAAAAAATATTTTTTATTTGAAATATTTTTCTTGGTATAATTTTAGTTTATTTTCTATGAGAAAGCAAAATGTTGCTGAAATGAACATATATACTTCTCTTATAAAGACGGATTCCCCTCTTGTTTAAAATGTTCCACTTACGAAAGGTACTTCTAAGATTTAAAGTTATAAATTCGAATTATAATTTTTATTTAGTTTTACTTCTCCTTCCATATATGAAAATGACTGAAAATATCTTTTCAAATATTTATTAATTTTCTACAAATGTATCCGAAACAGCTCTCAAACAAAATTGAATAAATAAACTCTCGTACATATATCATTTCCCCCTTAAAAGTTGTCATATGTAAAAAGTATTTTAAAACAATTTTTAAAATTTCAAAAATTAATATAATCTTTTCGATAAAGTGCTTTTTTTCAAAATTTCATCAAATTTAAAAAAATAAAAGGAAAAATTTATTTTCTTAATTTTTCATGGTCAAAGTCGTTTCGCAGTAATGAGAAAAATGGTGTTCTGATAATGCAAAAAATATTATTTTTTATTTTGCATTTAATTCATCGTTTTGTTTCGGCACCTTTAAATTGTTTTCAAAGCAAAATTATAATGTTATTAATAAATATTACTATATTATTTTGTTTGTGAACACGATTAAATTGACAAAATTAGAATTTTTTATTTATTAATGTTATACAAATTCCAGATCTGAACTCAGTACCTAAAAATGTGTTTGAAAATAAATAAAAATAATTAAGAAAGTTTGTGAATATATTTATTTACTCACATATAATATTACATACTTAGAAAGTTTTTCAAATATAAATTTTATTTGTTTCATTATTTTAAATTGACATATAACGTTTTCTTTTGCAGGATCAGTGTTGATGGGCTGGTGGTTTACTTTCCTTACGATTATATTTATCCAGAGCAGTATGCGTATATGTTGGAACTGAAACGTGGTCTGGATGCAAAAGTATTTTATTTTTCATATCTTTTAAATTAATAAATTTGAAGAATCAGTTTTAACACCGTTTTCTATAAGATTCTCATATTTTCTCCTCTAGCTAAATGTAGAACATTCATTTTTTCTATTTATTTAAAGGAATATTAAAGTCAAAAGTATAAATAAACAAAATAAATTAATATTAATACTAAGTAGAATACTAAAATTAAAAGGGTAAATATATAGGGCAAACTAGACAGCAGTTGGCCACTTAAAGCTTGATTACAATTCAGGAATTGTAGTGTCACCAAAAAAATTATTTTCCATAAGAAATAATTTTTAGTTACTTTTGCGATAAATTTAAAGAAATGAATGAAAAGAATTGCGACCTCTTCAGAATTAAAAAACAATTTTTAAAAATAGGAAACGCATTTCATTGAAAAGAAAAACATTTAGGGTAAAAGTGCCAGTTACGGCACTTTACCCAAATTAGTAATTGTTTAACTGTGCATTTTTGTGTACAATTGTATCAAGTATGGTCGAAAATAATTTTTCCAAACATTTTGAAGCAGCTATAATATTCTAAAATTGTAAATAATAGTATTTTTGAAAAAGCCGCCGCAATTGGAGCACTCGCTCTATGGTCCTAAAAAATAAAACTCTATATTATTATGTAAATAATGAGTGAATTTGAAATGCCTATTTCAGGGTCATTGTCTTTTGGAAATGCCATCAGGTACCGGAAAGACAGTAACTCTGCTGTCGTTGATTGTGGCCTATATGATGGAACATCCTCACAGCATCTCGAAATTAATATATTGCTCACGAACTATGCCAGAAATAGAAAAAGTCATACAGGAACTAAAGACATTGATAGATTATTATGAAAAAGAGTCAGAAAACAAATGGAATATGTTGGCTCTAGTTTTAAGTTCCAGAAAGAATTTATGCATTC
Source organism: Leptopilina clavipes (assembly GCA_001855655.1). NCBI lineage: Eukaryota > Metazoa > Arthropoda > Insecta > Hymenoptera > Figitidae > Leptopilina > Leptopilina clavipes. Next base: position 14,736 of record JUFY01035399.1, read on the forward strand.
ATCCAGAGGTAATTGAAGTCAATTGCAGAATTTACTTGAGTTTTCTTAAATGTAAATTTACTCTGGAAATGATTATTTAGGTTAGTAAAGAAAGAGATGGGAAAATTGTTGATAGTCGTTGTCACGCTTTAACTGCTTCTTATGTTCGAGAAAGGCATCATTATGATGATAGTGTGCCCATTTGTAGTTTTTATGAAACATTCGATGCAGAGGGTCGTGAGTTACTTATGTCTCCTGGAATTTATTCCATTGAAGACATAAAGAATTATGCAAGAGATAGAAATTGGTGTCCATATTTTTTGGCACGATTTACGGTAAGTACGTCATTTTATATTTTATTGGAAAAGTTTGAAAATTCAAACTTGAAGCAGATATTATCAATAATTTTATATAATAAATTTTTCTAGATTATACAAGCACAGATTGTGGTTTACAGTTATCACTATTTATTAGATCCAAAAATTGCTGAAAGTGTTTCGAAAGAACTATCCAAAAACTCGGTTGTTGTCTTCGACGAAGCTCATAATATTGGTAATTTTCAATTTCGTCAACCTAATTTTCTTTCTTTAAGAAATATTTGATCCTTTTGTTTTTTAGACAACGTGTGTATTGACTCAATGAGTGTTAAAATCAACAGAAGAACAATGGAAAAATGTTCAGCGAAAATTCAAATTCTTGAGAAAGCAGTATCCGAGTAAGATGATTATTTCTTTTTTATAGTATTTACTCAATACCTTAAATGCCTCTGAAAAAGTATTATAAAATCTGAAACGACACTTATTAAATCACCTCATTTTAACTTCCATTTTCATATAATCATACAAATCACAAAGTTCATCGGACTTATTTTCAACAATAATATTCTTATTTCCTTTAATTTCAGCTGATTTTACAATTTATATTTTAAAAATGATTCATTAATATGTGACGCGCTCCGAAGAAAGATATCTAAGAAGCAAAAAGTTTTATTCTATGTTTGTAATTTTTTATACAGAAAGAGGATCAACTATTTTAAATGAGCTAACATTTTTATGACTTTTTACTCTCATATGAATTTACCGCAGTATCAAGCGAATCTCATAACTTAATTGTTGACTGAAACGATTGAGGGAGAATGCCTCACATATTAAAATACTTTTTGATTCTTTCTAGTCCATCAGATTATTTGCTATGTTCAAGACTTATCCGTCCATCTTTATAAAATAATGATTATCATTTTATATTGTCACCCAACTGTTTTAAAGTATTTTTATTTGTTTCTACCACCCTGATGCATCAACTATATTTCTCGTGCTCCTTTCATGACGTCTGAGTTGTAGGAGGCGTTACTGATATATTGTTGTAAGCGCTCACTTTAAGCTAACATGTAATGTCACGAATATTCCTAGTATGCTCAAGGTAAGCTTACAGCAAGATAAATGTCATCAAACATTATAGCTTTTTTCCATTTTTCAACGTTTTCTCCCTTTTGGGTTAAAATATAAACATGTATATTTAGGTTATAATCGTATCCTAGAAGCGATACAACAAATTTCACGTTTCTTTGCACTTTTAATGATTTGATTTTTATCAGTTTTTTGTCATTTTAATAGATAGTTTATTAAATTAATGCCAAAAATTAACTTTTTCTTGCAGAACTGACAAATTTGATGACTTTTTTTGAGGTTATTTCAAACATAACCGGACAGAAGTAAGGTTTACATGATTAGTAGCGCCATCTACAACTTAGGTGTCATCTTAGATGCATTTGAATTTACCATTTTGTACAGTCAATGCACGAGGGTGATTTCTACACAATCTTATGCACCTTAATCAGAGAAGAATTTCCATCGATATTGTAATTATAACATTAATAACTCAATATTAAAAATTTTTTTTTGCAACACTAACCTCTAAAGCTGAATTTTACACACTGATAACAAACGTGCGTCGCATGACACCCGCACGAAGTGAGTGGCACTCGTGCTTGCAATATTACAAGCTAATGGCAGTCACGCATGTGATCAGCACAAGTGCGTCCACAAAGTGTGACTATATAAAGGTTTTGTGCGAAAAAATGCAGGAATACATGTATTTTAGTGCGACCGTACTGTATTATAAATTAATTTATATAATTATTATAACGTATGTCAACAGAATGAGAGAAGACGATGTGAATAAATTACAAGAAGAATATAATCAACTAGTTGAAGGATTAAAGGAAGCGCAAATCGCAAGAGAGACTGACGTAATCTTAGCAAATCCTGTTTTACCAACTGAAATATTACAAGGTAACATAAATAAACTCCCAGTTTCATTGAAAACATAATTTCCAATTAATCGGATTTGTTTTTGAACTTGGAATTCCTTCTTTATCAATTTAAAAATTGTTTAAGTTTGAAAATTTTTTTAAGGTTAAATAATTCCCTTACATTGACTGACAAAAACCGAATTTCTACATTAAGACAACCTATATTTGTTAGAAATATTCATATAAAATAGGTTTTTTTCAATGCAATTAAAAATTAATCATATTTTAATCATTGCACTGTAATTAAAATAACTCCAATACTATATTAAAATAGTATAACTCAAAATTTATAATTTTTTATGACAAATCCGATTATCCGGATTTTCGGTTATCCGGTCCCAACTAATCCGGATAATTGGAAATCTACTGTATTAGTTATGCTATGTAACTTGAGTTCATTTTGTTCTTTTTCCTGTACTCACTCTCGCACAACAAAATGTCTTTAGCCTAAGAGCAAATGATAGAAACGAGAGACAGTGTATTTAACTACTTAACCATTTAAACATGTAATTAATATGTTTGTTGCAGAAGTTGTTCCTGGAAATATTAGAAATGCTGAGCATTTTATTAGTTTCTTAAAACGCTTCGTAGAGTATATAAAAACACGCTTACGTGTTCAACATGTGGTACAAGAATCTCCTGCTTCGTTTTTGAGAGATACACAAAACAAAGTTTGCATTGAGCGCAAACCACTGAAATTTTGTGCTGAACGTTTGGCATCGCTTCTAAGAACCTTGGAATTAACTGACATGACAGATTTTTCTCCCTTAATACTAGTAACTCATCTAGCAACGCTGGTTGCTACTTACACGAAAGGGTTCACGATTATTATTGAGCCCTTTGATGATAAGACATCGAGTGTCTTAAATCCTGTCTTACATTTTAGTTGTTTAGACTGTTCGATAGCAATGAAACCTATTTTTGATAGATTTCAGTCTGTAGTTATCACATCCGGAACACTATCTCCACTTGACATGTATCCAAAAATTCTCAATTTTCACCCTGTTATCATGTCGTCCTTTACTATGACATTGGCAAGACCGTGTCTTCTACCAATGGTTAGTTGCAATTATAGAAAGTCAAGTCTTTGTTTATACCTGATTATATCGAAAACATTACTTGCAGATTGTATCCAAAGGACAAGATCAAGCTGTTATATCGTCCAAGTATGAAACTAGAGAAGACGTATCAGTTATAAGAAATTATGGACAACTATTAGTAGAATTCGCCGCGATCGTACCTGATGGTATGGTCTGTTTCTTCACATCGTACTTGTACATGGAATCTGTTGTCGCAGCATGGTGAGAAATAAATAAAATACTCTTCAGCTTTTATTGTATATTTTAATTGTAAACTTACGCTTTAACGCCTAATATGCAATGTTATTATGTTGAAATGAAGGTACGATCAAGGCATGGTAGACCAACTTCAAAGACACAAATTACTTTTTATTGAAACCCAAGATTCTGCAGAGACCAGTTTGGCTCTGATAAATTATATTAAAGCTTGTGAAAATGGCAGAGGTGCTGTGTTGCTTTCTGTTGCACGTGGAAAAGTATCGGAGGGCGTCGATTTTGATCATCATCTTGGAAGAGCTGTATTGATGTTTGGAATTCCTTATGTTTACACTCAGTCTAGAATTTTAAAGGCAAGATTGCAATATCTCCGGGATCAATTTCAGGTAAGAGATCATAAATTAACAAAGTTTTCTAATTTGCAACATTCAAAATAACATTGACTTTTACTCCCTGTCGTCTGCTATACCTGAAAACGGCACGTTTGTGCCTTTGGAATAAAAAATATCCTAAGTAACACGGAAACAAAGGCAATTTGTTCCCTTGTTGCTTAATATACTATTTTGTCTCATTTTTTCGCTGTTAATCCTTGACCCCCTAATATTTTGCTTCCTTATTGAAAAAAAATTTTTTTTTTCTAAAAATTGAAAATAATCTTTAAATTGATAGTACACTCAAACTATCATGTTGTATAATGTCTCTGCAATTTACCTGTTTTTGAAACATGCACTGAATTTTATTTATTTTTCAAATGGGACAAGGGATCGTCCATATATTACGTAACGTCTCACAGGGGAGGGGGGGGGGTCAAGATATTTGTTACGATAAGCAAAAAATTTGGCGCGAATGTATGTAACCATGCGTTACGTGGGGGTATAAATTTTCAAAAATTAGCGTTACGTATTATATGGACGACCCCCAAGCAAATTTGAGATAAAATCTGGACAATTCAAAGTTAATCTGTTTGAACTAAGTAATTCGAAATACTTCCGACTTTTTGGACAGTACAAAAACTATAAAACAATTTTATCTATAACTTGAACAAAGATCTTTCCTGATGAATTAATCAAATCATAACTTCATCATCATTTACATTTTTACTAATGAAATGTTTTGTTTTAGATTGCAGAAAACGATTTTTTGACCTTTGATGCTATGAGACATGCAGCTCAATGCGTTGGTCGTGCTATTAGAGGAAAAACTGATTACGGTATAATGGTTTTCGCAGACAAGGTAATTATCTTTTTCCTAGCCAAGATTCGATCACATGTATTTCAATGACTAGGAAAATGGAGACTTCCTTTTGTTGTTACTCGAATATTTTATTAATCCCATTTTGTCGTATCAACTACGCATTCAAATAAATTTTAAGTGATTTCAGATATTTATTACATTTTGAACACGGTGACAAATTAACCTTGTTATATTGATTAAATTTTTGTTTTTAGAGATTTTCAAGAGCTGATAAACGAAGTAAACTTCCAAAATGGATTCAAGAACATCTAACTGACAGTTTATGCGATTTATCTACTCAGGAAGCTATTCAGATTAGTAAACGATGGTTACGACAAATGGCTCAATCATTTACAAGAGAAGATCAATTGGGACTTTCACTTCTGACGAGAGAACAACTTGAAAAAGAAGAAACAAGCAAAATAGAAGAAAAGGCTCAACAAAATTAATATGAATTGTATTTAAAGAGGTTTTAAAAAAAGTTATTGGTAATTAGTAAATAATTCAGAATAACACCTTTCGATCATAGTCAGCTTATAAAAATATTTGCCATTTAGGTTCAAATAACATTTCAAATAAACTGACTGCGATCCGAAAGTATTTTTTAAAATTATTTATTGAATTATTACTTTGATGTTGAAGTTATAAAATAGATAATTCATAAATTATTTTTTTTTAAATATACTTTTTTATTCTTCATAATGAAATAAAATGAAACTAATGAAAGTTACAATAAATTTGTACAGATAGATCTATAGGTGTCAAGCTTGGAATTTGAAACCTGTAACGATCTCATGAATTAAAGACTTTTATATGTAATAAATTGTTACTGTAAATAAATATTTATTACATTTTCCAAAGAAGTGACTTTTCAAAGGTGAATATTTCCATTCGAAGTATTTTTTGTGTTGCGGAGTACATTTATTTTCTTTTTGTCAAAAAATGTATTTTTTTCATAGTAGAAACAGAAACATCTAAAGAAATACGACTTTGCTGAAATTAAATAGTGGATTCCACGTCAAATCGGTTAAGATTTTATTTTGGTGAAATAGGATTTGACTATACACTGGCATAAATAATTCTACCATAGTGATCAAAATTATCAACAGATATTTTTTCAAAATTTTTAAAAATAGAGATAAAAGGGACATGAAAGTTTTAAGCTATATTTTTTTGACTACTGGTATGCATCATTTACATGTAGTAATAATTTGATTTTAGATAAACTATGTGAAAAAAATGTTATAATTATAGAAAAATAATTTTTTTTTATTTTCGTTTTAACAATACAGTAGAATTCCAATTATCCGGACATCCGATTAACCGGATTTGTTTTTAAACTTGGAATCCCTTCTTTATCAATTTAAAAATTGTTTAAGTTTGAAAATTTTTTTAAGGTTAAATAATTCCCTTAAATTGACTGACAAAGGCCGAATTTCTACATTAAGACAACTTATATTTGTTAGAAATATTCATATAAAATAGGTTTTTTCTATGCAATTAAAAATTAATCATATTTTAATCATTGCACTGTAATTAAAATAACTCCAATACTATATTAAAATAGTATAACTCAAAATTTAATATTTGTTATGACTAATTCGATTATTCGGATTGGGTCCGGTCCCAACTAATCCGGATATTTGGAATTTTAATTACAATATGAATTTGTAAGAATACCTTACTTTAATATTTAATTTTAATATTATAGTAAGATCACTGTAATATTACAAATTGAACTTTTTTACCACTTTGAATCTATCCACCACTGGTGCTCCTACCCTACTTGCAACAGTGTGTAATAGCAAAAATATTATGATTCTTCAGTTTTAAAAACGTTTTTTAGCAAGACTAATTTAACGGCTTTAAATTGAAAAGCAGTGTTTGAAATCGGAAATTTACTTGATTAAAATAAAAACGTCGTTTCGGTATGAATTTTTAAAAAACAAACAAGTTTTGCATGAGTTACCAAGAAAATGTTCATGTTGCTTGAAAGCAACACTAGTCTTTAAAGGGTTAAATGCAATACTTCTTCAAGAACTTGTTTTTTTTTTATAAACGAATAGTAAATTTAGTATTATGACGTGACACGGGTGTCAAATGGGAGAAGCAGCAAATAAAATTAATTTTAAGTTTTTTATCTCTGACAACATTTTTAAATAAAATTTAGAAATAATCTTTCTTATCACTTGACAACTAATTAAAGAGAACATTAACAAAATTCCATTAGGCTATAAAAATGTACACCACATAAGCGTTTCTGTACATTTTTTTTTTAAACCAAGAATATATTTACGTAAAGTCATTAGTGCATTCTTTTAATATATTTTATTTCAATATTTCTCAGTACTTTATATTCTTTAAATTAGAAAATTTCAGTTTGACAAGAACTATTAAATTTACTTTTTCTATGGTTTCAGCAAACTTTTTCGTTCTCTCAATAATTTGTAGTTTTTTTAAACTTTAAAATGATAATGCTTAGTAAATTGGAGGCAACATTTTCCTTTGTCAAACTGAGAAAAGAATATTTTTTTATTTAATTCAAACATTAAAAATTGGTCCTACATTTACTTGGTCGTATCTATTTTATCTTGAAATTTGTTATAACAATTATTTATTTACCATGAAATTGTTAGACGTGCGCAAATGAAAATATCTATAGCTCTCGGGAATCGAACTCTCAACCAAACACTGTATATGAGCGGATGGGAAGAAGAACTCGCCGAGCGCGCGGTCGTAGGGGATAATACCAGTCAGGTAGCAGTGAAGGCCTTTGGGTCGCTCACTGCTACTTGACTGGTATTATCCCCTACGACCGCGCGCTCGGCGAGTTCTTCTTCCCATCCGCTCATATATATATATAAATATATATAAATTCTTCTTTCACAATATTTCAACTTTTTAATGACTTTTTGTAACTTTTACCCATGTCCACTCATGTCCACCTAGCTGGGTGGACACGTAGCATATCAAATCCGCCAGGGATTGCAATAGTATTTGAATAATTTTGAGCATAAAAATGGCTTTATATGCCCAATAACGAGCCCACTTGGTATTTGAAATTAAATACAAATTTTGTTAATATAATGTTACTAGATTTTTCAAAAAATGCATAGTTATTGCTATCAAAAAAATGATTCTTTTATTCCATTCTAAAAATACTATTATTACTTATTTATATAATCTAAATGAAAAAATATTCCTAAAAGAACGCTGCCTCACGGGTTGCGAAAGTAAGTTAAGGACGCTGCACGGCGAAACATGGCAGCGGTTCTCATGCAATTTCCCCTCCTTTCCTTTAATTTTTCACTTTGAACACTTTTAAAAGAAAATTAAGACACTTTATTAAAAAAAGGGCGTTGAGAGTCCGTGCAGAATTTAATAAGGAATCAAAAAACGTTGGTTTTTCCTGATTTGACGTTTCTACGAGCGTCAATATTCTCCGCCCTAAACAAAGTCAGCGAAAACTGACAGCTGGAAGGAGAACTTGGACGCAGCACACAGAAGATCAGGTTGCCTATAGACAGGCATAACACAATACTTTAGTAAGAAATTCCTTTCTTACTAAAAAAGACAAGTGTAATATCCTCTTTCACTATATAATAGTAGAGAAATATAAACAAAAAAATAATTTGTTTTGAAAACGTTAAAACATAGTAATTTTGACAGATTTTAAAAAAATTGTCAAAATTTCTATTGAAGATTTTCATTTATTTACAATTGTTTTGAATAATTTTTAATAACAATTTTAATTCACACATTTTTATCCTCCCAAATATTTTTCTTAGCAAAAATATCTGTAATTGTTTATTCATAATAATTATAAAAACAATTAAATTTGAAAAATATTGGAATAATTTT
>JUFY01035405.1:2148-26244 GCA_001855655.1 Leptopilina clavipes
TTCTCATTGTACTTAAAAATCGAGCCCTTCTTTTCCTCTTTCTTCCAACAGAAGAATCAGATTCTTCATTCATCTTGAAATGGATATCAGTAGGCTACTAATAAAACAAATTTAAAATAAACTTATAACTTCAAAAGTCATTTATAAATTTACAAAATTTAAAATGTAATCAAAAATATAATTCGTAGACAACATTAATCTATCTATTCTAACCTATAATTTTAGTATTTTATATTGGAAAATATATACTATGTAATATGAAAATATATACTATGTAATATGTGAATATGTTTAATATTCTTATTTATCAAACATATTGCACATAAAATAAATTTATTATTTAAGGTACTTACATAAACGAATGCACTAGTTTTATTCCAATTTTGTGTTTAAAACCACTAATGACACAAGTGATTGTTTATCTCAGTTTTGGTGAATATAACCAACAAATAATCTAAGTAATCTAGACCAAGTACAGACGGTCTTGACAGAGGCTGACAAGATTGGTAAACATAACCAACAAATCTACCTTATCTAGACCAAGAATAGACGGTCTTAACAGAGGCTGACAAGACGGACATTTTAGACTTAAAATTTATTCAAATATGCCCGTCTTGTAAGTTCCTAATCAGGTCCCTAACAGACCGTCTAAATCAGACGGGCTAGTTTAATGCTAGTCGGGAATCTAGACTGCCACAACATTTTTCCACACGGGGCAATTTATACTTTTTTTCCTCTGCATCCACTTTGGATATTTGCACATGCATAGAAATAGTTTGCAATCGTGCGCTACTTGAGAATGAATTTATTGATAAACTATTAAAATTCCACTCATTATAAGTATATGACTTTAACATAATTTTAGCCCAGTCCATTGAAGGATTAATGTTTTGATGAGTTATAATAATTCATGATAGCAGCTTTAACATGTTTCACAAATTAATGACGTCTAAAGTTTGTAGGTTGGGTTGCAATAGACGGTTTTCATCAATAATTGATTTTACTCGTTGCACCATTCTCTCTCCTTTCATTTCCTTCCTAGTTTCATCTAGCAGATATGAACGGGATATGAAAGTGCAGAAATACTCCATAATGCGCCTCGTTAATTCTCATTTTGTGTACTAGACTTGTCCGTCTGTCCTTGCCGACTTTAACGATCTTCATTTTCTCTCAGACTGCGAGACTCGCATTTTTCCGACTCTTGAATAGAAATACTCGTATTTTAAGTATCTTTTGTTTAAAAAATTATACATTGTTTTACATCTCACCACAATTAAAGATTTTGTTATTTTTAAAACAAATTCAAGTAAGAACCTGGAATGAAGTTATGAGAACATTAAATTGCCAACATATTCAAATTTTAATTAATGACAAATAACATTTTAAAGACAAAAAAATGGTATAAATTTGCCTTTCAATGAAAATAGGCCTTTTGGAATTTGCCGAGAACGCACTTGAGCCATCAGAAACTGTCTTTTATCATGTTACTATATCTAACCCATTTTCGTGAAATGTCAGAAAACTCGACAGAACCGCGCTACTGCAAGTGACACATAGAAAAACATAAGTATAACGAGGTTATATATGACGTTAAGTCTGCTTGCTTGCGCCTCTTTCAAGCCAACCTTCTCGCAAATTATCACGTAAAAAGAAATATTCTCTGGGCCACGTTTCACTGAGACTAATCAAATTTGTTTACTATTTACATTCACAGAACGTTTTTATTCCAACACATGTTACAAATTTTCAAACATAGTTATTAATTATTATTAGTGCATAAAAATGATGAAAATTAATAGTTGAATGGGGCTTTTATTTCAGGTGCAAAATTAAACACCAAGATTGAAATAAAGTCGTTAAACTTTTATCATAAGCGTACCAAATATATGCAACATATTAAATGGGTTAAAATAAAGATATATATATAGTCAGAGTATATTCGCGCTTTGAAACGTGACAGATATCGAAAAGCGAACACATTGAAAATAGTATTTTTTTATTTCCGTGTCATCGACTGCCAAAGAAACATAATGCTCCCGAGCGCACTTTTTCCCGAAATATCGTTAAAAAAATTAAATTCATCATATTAAAAATGTTCGAAACTGTATAAAAACCACGCTACCTGCTGAATCGAAATTTTGCAACGAAATACAGCATCCAAAATGAATTTTTAAATTGATTCACGAGTCATTGCATTCGAATATTTGATGACAATCAATATCAAATCAATTCAAATGAATGACGTCTGCGTTCAGTTAAGTGCAAATATTTCTGGCACTTGGCTGAAAAGTGAAAAGATTAAACGTTGAGAAAGATTAAGTTGCACAGTAAAAAATGATTTTCATTTTATTATTGTCCTGCAGTTGCAAGCTATTTCATCTGGCTGCTTAAGGTTGGTGAAATAATGCCAAGCGTAATTGGGAACAAGACAAAAGAAAAAAATTAGAGACAACCAGCACTTCTTTTGAACGTGTCGCGTCGCACGTGTAATTCGTTATGCTCAAAAGCATATTTTTTCATTATTAATTTTCCTCTCTTCTGTATGAGCATCGACACCCATGCCACAAGTATTTGCGCGTGTTGCGTGTATTCGCATTTAGGTGTACAATATAAAAGAGGGAATTAAGCATCACGAAAAAGCTACCTCAGGGTTTCTCATTCCTTCAAGATCTACTCACCACTCCATTTTATCGCCTTCAATAAGATTTGCATTTTTCAGCAACTATACTTTTTCAAATATTTAGTCTGGCATTGTTCTGAGAGTAATGCACTTCCGTGTAATGGACAAGAGTGAATTTAAAAGCGATGGTTTGAGAATCGCTGCGATAAAGGGAACGTGACGCCAGTAACGCAGGTGGTTAGATCAAAGAAGCGGCTTCTCCTCTTGCCTCGCCTCGCCATGGTTTGCCTAGCTCGTTGCTTCAGACAACCACCAGCTTTCCATGACACCTACGACACTATATCGGTACTTGAAATCTCCAGAGGGCGACTCCACATACGTACGCGCCGATTCTGTGCAACAATCCAATCTTTGTGGAAATCTGCCTTACCCCCGGGACAGAGCCTAGCCCTACGTCACGACGAGAAAAACAAAATTCACCACGTGCGCCAAAGAAATCCCTCGTCGCCGCCTTATATTCTAAAGAACTGCATAAAAGAACCGAAACCCATCGACACTTGAAACTATTCTTTATGCAAGAATCTCTTTGCCAAGGAAAATTTATTTTTCACTCCGCTAGATCAAACATCTTGAAATTCAATTCTAATAGTATGCAAGGCAAACTCAGTTTTTGCTAAAAATACATGTATAAACAATTTTTCTGGCTTTATGGGTGCTGTATGATAAATCACGTATTTCTCGTCTAAAATGTCAGAGGGATTATTGCGCACGACGAGAATTATTAAAATTTTGTAAACGGCAGAACGAAATGTAGAAACAGATGAAACGAATTTTTGTGTAATCCAATATTTTGTCAATGGTAAAAAGGAAAAATGATAAAAATACATTGTTGCGAATATAAAAATGCTTACTCCAGTTCAAGTGGAGAGAAAAGTATAGTAGCGCAGTTTGTTGGTTTTTCAAAGACAAGAACAACAAGTCATTCAGGTGAGCAGTATTGAGTTTTAATTTTGGAACACGATAATGCACAAAGTTTGCCACCAAGACAACTAAACACACATGTTAAGGGCAATCCGCAAAGAGCCCTCGATAAGACTCAACTCGCGTGCATGGATATTGAAAAGCACTTGGATGATGTGATGATGATGATATACTCTTGAAACGGATTAATCTGTTTAATTTTGTCGAAATTTCGAGAATGGCACTAAAAGAGAACTCGTCATTAATTTTTACCTGATTGTGAGATACATGCATCAAGCTTTCGTGTTGTTGTTCAATATTGGTACTAATTTAAAAGTCTTTCATGAAAATAATAACAATAATAATTCTCCATTAAAAATTCAATTGTGCGTTCAGCGATTGTGCTTTGGGTCAATGAAAATCGATTGATCCTTTCAGTTCGTGTGACAAATTGGTGTGCTGCTTGCGCGGTTCGTCGTTTTGCTAGTATCTTCATCGCGTAATTTGTCCAGGCGCATTTTGGTTTGAATGGGGATTCCAAACAAGCCGGTTTACATATGCGCGATGAAGAAGAGAGATCGTGTGGAAACAATGGATCGCATTCGAAATGCAGAGTATGAAATATTCTGCCACAACGTCAACCAGCCGCAGCGAGCATGAAATACCAATGGGAAACGCTTCAGGGAAAAGCTCTATTTGAAACGTGAATAATTATCGACTGCGAGTTGCAAGCTTGGGGCCACTGACCAAAGCGACGCGATACAGTGTGCTTCATTTCAAAGCGAATACAAAAGACGCGTGCAAATAATAACCCGAAAAATCTCAGAGCGCCACGTTTAATTCCATTATATTGGCTGCTGACTATCAAAAAAGGTTCAATTTGCAAATGGATTAAACGCAATAATATTTCCCTAATAATTATAATAATTCATCATTGGCAGGAAGAAATTTAATTTCTTTGCAGGCAGGGATTTGGTTTCCAAGAGAAAAAGTGTACTTTGGATATTCGAAAATCCGACCGACTAGACAGAAAGAATTAGTAGACGAGCATTTTTCTTGCAGCGCGTGCAAAGGCGATTAAAAGCCACTTTTACAAGGCTCACGTGCCTGCTGCATCATTCTGTGTGTGTGCTCATGCAAAATAAAATGTTGAATTTCTCTACCTTACCGAAGAGGAAACAGGTTTAAAAAAATCCATTCATTGTAATGTAATCTCAAGTCAAATTCAAATTGAAAAATTTTTTCTTCATCAAGGAAATGATTTGAAATGGAAGAAAACTTGAATCAATATCGTAAATTAAAGATTAAAATACCGTAAATATTTAAAGAGTAAACAGTATTGTAATGTAAAGTATGTTTTCGCTCCAACATTCTTCAGATGATTAATTAACGGTGTGCTTTCAGAATATTCAATATGTACCATATATATAGATCCGCAGACCTTTTGAACATGTTGGACCATATTGGATCAACCATCTTGAATTTGAAAAATTTAATCGGGATTTAATTAGGAATTTGTAGTCAGTGATCTGGAAATCTCCAATACAAATAGTTTCAGGCACTTTCAACTCTTGTAACATTTAACTAGTAGGTAAATTAGCAGATTTATCCGTTTGATTTGCTGAAAAAATCAGATGTTAATCATTAAACTATACTTGGAGCATTTCACTTGTAGAGAGTAATTGAATTTCGCCTGTTTACCAATTTACTGTAGGTATTTTGCATGACTTGAAGATTCGTTGATGTGTGAAGATGAGCCGCAACGGGATTCACTAATAATATAATTCGCTGGTATAATTATCACCTTTAAATTCTCTCATCGTGTTCTGAAACGCGTAGTGCAGCCCCTGGGCGTCAACTCAAGTTTTTCAACTTGTTAGCCTTACCAACTTCTCCAGGAGTTGAAGAACAGAGTGCAAGTTTTTGCGGATAAATTTCCACTTACCGCTGCCGCACCTCCTCGATAACACTCAGCGGCTAGTTAATCCTGTGGTTAAGCAGAGCCAGCGTGACAGATTCTCCTGATATGAATCCAAAGCAATTCCAAGACTAATGCTCAAACTTTTCTATTCTATCGGGCTTTTAAAATATGCCCATTATAATTGATTGCTCTTAAGAATTAAATCTCTTCACTTTAGTTTTCCAAACTTTAGCAAAAGCGTGCAAGAAAAACATTATATTTTGACAATGTGCGTAAATTAACTGAAAGTTTCTTTCTCTTGCAACGATAAATGAAGGTTTTTTAAATTAAAGTCTGGTGTTTGTTAAATAGCCTTTTCTGAATTTATAATACCATGAGCACAAGTGGCCGATGGGTAACAGCTTGTGTTCTTGTGTGCACGCGGATGCATTAACCTGTAATTTACATACACATATCAGACACGTTTACATGGAGATAATAGGTCACACACGATTAATAATCAATACAATTAGGACGTCTCCTTCCTAATTGCCGATTCGAAATTATCTAGTAAATAAATAGACGCAAGATTATAATTGCCGTTTTAACAATAATTTAGAATATAATTTTTGTAAATACTGTACATCTGGCAATGAATTTTCAGTGTTGGTTGGTTTATAATTAGATAAATGAAACAAAGAAATACATTATATAGCATTTGTAAATCGAAAAGCAATTTCGTAGAGCGCGCACGTTCAATTAATTAAATCAGCTATTACTGATGTCTCATTTAAAATAGTTGGAGATGGGATAGTGGGTTTCTGAAGAGGACAGCAGGTAAAATCCGCGTAATATCTCATCCAATTACGAAACAATTGCAAGTTGAACCACGTGCTCGTTTACTATCGGCCGTGGCTGTTCGATTTTAGTTAGTAACCAGCAAACTTGCTCGTTACTATCGGCCGTGGCTGTTCGATTTTAGTTAGTAACCAGCAAACTTTGCCATCACGAACGGTGGACATGTATGTCGAGTTCAGTTCAGTTCTGTTCTGTTGCAATTTAATCGCCTACTTCGTTAATTTTCAATCAATTAGCTATCCGTGATATCTAATGCAATCACGTTAATCCTATCAAAACAATATATTTACGGGGCAAATTTATTTATGCATAACTTTATTTGGAATCTAAAAAATGATGACTTACTGCTCTCGTTATTGATTTTGTTCGCTTTTTCTGAACGTTCGACAAACAAAAAATAATGCATCGACTATATATTGGACAGAGGCAGGAGGTGGCGAGGCTAACTAATTATTCTCCACCTCTCCAATTGGATAAACGACTCTATTCGCTTGCCAGTGAATGTAATTAATTGCATTCGTACCTGACAATGGAACAGTATTGAAAGAATTTAGTATTTACGTCGGCTCTCAATATTAAAGAGTGTAGGATAAAAAGAAAACTAGACAATCGAAATTTATTATAATGGAATTTAAACTCGACGAAACCCGCGTATTTTTAATATTTTAATTGTCGAAAACGTACATTAGTGTAGGAATTTTAAAGAAAGCTATTCAGAATAATTTACAAATTAACATTACGTGACCCAACAGTCATATGCTGTTAAAATTTCCAACATTTTGTGATTCTATACCTTTATACCTAAATAAATCCTGCTTTCTTTTATAATTATAATTAAATTAAATTGAAATTTACCGTATATTACAAATCATCTTCTTTCGAATCATTTCCTGAAATGTGGAAAATACTTTTTAATGAGTCAAGAGTTTTTTCGCGCAGCTTTTTATCTCCTAAAGTATTATCATGCCAGGCAGATTGATCAAACAAAACATTTTTTTATCCATACTAAAATAATGAATTAGTTTTAAAATTGTAAAAGAGCTGAAGCGTAAATGAAATTATGATAAATTAGTAAAGAGATGAAAGTGGATTTTAATTTTCAAGAAGAATAAGAAGAACAGAATAGAGATTTGAAATAATGATTGTAAAAAGCTTAGCCATTAGTGTTGGAGTTTTTTCGCTTCTCTTGAAATCGTTGTGAGAAATTATCTTTTTAAAATACCCATTCATGACAAACGTAAAAGAAGAATTTTAGAATTCAAAAATTCAAACTCAAATTACATAATTCATATAAAAACATGCGCGTAAATGAACTTGTATATCTATAATTTTAACACCAAAGGTCAATATTTGCATGATCTGTAGCTGCAGTATATGTAAAGAGATTTAATTTCTTAAGCAAATACACTTTGATTTCGTCCTTTCTGTAAGCATAGGTTTATAAATACACACAGACTCAGTATGAATCTGTGATGATGTAGTAATTAAATAGACCAAATTTTGGTTTATTAAAGCACATTGAAAGTTAGCGTTAGCGGTTAATCAGCAGGCTAATTTTTAACGGATGAAAAGCCTGCTGGAATTCTATGATATGGGTGCTATAGTTGGGTTTAGATATTTCCAAGTGCGACGAACCGGCACGCGCAACCATATAATTTATTCATGACGAGACATGGCACACACACACAGAATATTTAGTTATTTACGACCTGGAAGAATCGTTCACGTGACCGAAATTTCAACTTTTTCCTCACCAGTTAAAGTATCAAAAGATGCTTGAAAAATACGTTTATTCAGTATCAGTGTGTCATTTGTCACGCTAATAACAAAGTGCGGCATAATACTTGTCAGAAATAATTTATAATCGCGGGTGAATGCGCTGCAAAAGGAGACAAGACACGAAAAATTACTTAATTTCATAACTCCCAACAAGTATTAAATTTCATATTCTGCACATCAAAAATTAAAAAGACACACGCACAAAATTGGAATCCATCAATTTCTCAATAGTAAAAGTGAAACTATTCATGTTTACAAACACATAGGTGTCTTGGGCAAAGTTTGTACTCGAGGCAGAATCCCTAACTTTCAAGATGATACGTAATACTGAGTACATCGACTTCCCAAGTACTTGCTACTACTTTATACATTAAGGAAACTTTAAGCAAATCCTCAAGTCAGTTAATAAATTAGGGTGACTACACTTGCAAAAGTCGCCATTTTTTAATTTTAACTTTTAACTAACAAATATAGAAAATGTGTTTTATTTTTCAACATTTTTTGTTCAAGTCTACAAATGAAATGTAACTAGAGTTGAATTGAAAAATGGAATCTATTTTACTAATTATTTTGTCTTAAAAATCAACTAGGATTTTATCGCATTTTACTTTTACCAAAGATGAACCTCAAACTTTTAGAAGATTAAAACTTTTTTCATGAATAGCAGCGTCGCATATTCGCTGTGGTGGAAAGCCAACGATTTTTTTCAACCAAGAAACTTGCACTCATTTACTTTTTTATTTGGAAATCTAGCTTTTTTATTTCTCTCAAGACATGCAGAGAATAGGAGAATATATAGCTGATGTTGCAAGTTGTTAAACTTATATATTAAATTAATTATTTATGATGTATACTTTTTTCCACTATATATGTTATACATAAAGAAGAAAATAATTTTCACTGAAACGCTAAACATCCGCATTTAAAGTTCATTAAGATAATAAAATCCCAGATGTTTACATTGGAGGACATTTGAGAAAGTTATATGGTTGATTACTGACATAAATTACCTTCTTCATTAAAACTCGAGAACACAAAATGCAAACCTATTACCTAAACTTTTGTCTCTTTAAAGAACTAATGGAATTTTTTAAAAGTGGAAAAAAATTTAATAGTGGGGAAACGGTAATGAGCAAAACATGAACCAATATAATAATGAAACTTACGAAACCGTTTGGCAACTGTGCTTCCACGAATGACATTTTTTAATAATAATAATAACGACAACAATCCAAGTTAAGCAAAATGCCGTTTCATTCGAAAGCAGCACAATGTTTTAGCAGTGGCACAACATGAAATGTTCCTCTTCGTAACAAATGAATAATTACCACGAGAGTTCCACTCCTCTGCTTCTCGTGGTTTTGGTAGGTTGTAAAATTGAATTCAAGCCCGCAGACCACGCATTAGTCGCCACACTGGTAAGGGATTAAAAACTTTTATTACTCATGTATTTACATGTTTCGCAAATTTCCGGATCGCAGTTTATTCGTTTAATAAAAAATGCAATTCGAGGAACATTTAGCGTTATGTTTCGATAAAACTTTTCGGATGCGGCAAAAAATACTTGGCAAATATTTGAGGTGGAATCGTTTTCCGATCAAATCTATCGGTTAGAAATATTGTTAAATTGCATGGTTTCAATGGTAACAAACTTTTTGGAAAAATGATCAAGATATTTGTTGCTTGGAAGTTTCTTTGGGTAACTCACATTACTGATTGCTGTGTGGAAATTAAATTTTAGAAAGCACGATGAAAAGTATTAAAAACTGCATGCAAGTATAAGAAATTTTCTTTTATTAAAGGAAGCAGGTAAGTTCTGAAACTCTTTGTTCTAGAGAAGCGGCATGGCGGTGGTTCAAGCTCGTGTAATTAGTCATAATTAGTAGGGCACGTTAATGAAGCTTAATAGTTGGATATCGCAGAGAGAGAGAGAGAGAGAGAGTGAGAGCAATTTTGAAATTTGCACGGAAACTTCTGGAATTGTGGTATGCAATTTAAGGTCTCCCGTAAACAGAAGATTAGGGACAAGTCGTTTTATAAAGAAACACCCAAAACCACATGCGAAATTAGATTCACTTGCATAGTATTATGTATTGAAAAATTATAAATTTAATAAACCACAAGTTGAATATGCTTTAAAAATGCAAAGTAATAATGTTGCTGCAGTTTACCTTCTACATTTTCAGTTCTCCTCTTTAAGAGGCGCAAATATAGTGGAAGCGATAAAATAATATTTATGTTACCACGGGAAAGAAGGATAAACAGCAGTGATTTCCGCTTTCTCGGAAAGGAGCTGGAACTAGAATTACGAGGTTGTTACGTGTCCCCGGAGGGGGCGGGACACAGACAACTGACAAACGTACGTACGAGAAAAGGATGAAAGCAGAAGGCAAAAAGGCAAAAAGGCAAAAAGCAAAAAAGCAAAAAACAGATGAAAGCTATGGTCGTTAGTGGAATTATGAGGTCACAGAATAGTCTTAGAATTCTTCGTCGTAGCGTCGCGTCGCGTCGCGTCGTTTCTGCTCCAGTGTATTGTATATGTGAAAAACTGAGAGTAATCACAAAAAAGAATCCAATGAAATAAATGAAAAAAAGAAAACAACACATCGTCAAGGCTCGACAATATCAGAAAAGTGAAATTGAGCGAGTTTACAGGTGGACTAGATTATTGGACTTTCTCTCTCAAGCTTCAATTTGTCTTAATCATCGATGTTCGGAACTTGATTTCCACTGGGACCGGCACTGATCCTTCACTGAGATACAAAGTGAATGAGGTCGTGGATCGCCACAGAACTTTCAACATCATTTACTTTCATCCTTTATTATCGATTTTCAACTTTTTAGATCTGTAACAGCGAAATTTATTTCCCATTCAAATATGTAATCGATTGCTTTACTATTTCAATGAAACATTTACTGTTTTTGGAGCAAATACCATTTGATTGGCTGGAATAAAAATAAATATTTATTTTCACATAATAGTAGAGAAGCCAATTATTTGAATCAATTAACATTTTTTCAGTTAACAGGGTTGAGTTTATTTACTCCATTTTTTTATTCCGCTTTCCTTTGTCAAAAAGTTAAAAACCGCGAAATGTTAAACAATATGTGTTTCGTGCGATTCTTTTCAATATGAAACAATCGACGTTGCCAACATTATATGTACACAGTCTGATTCATGAAACGAACAAAGAGCTTTAAAACAATTATTTTTCATTTCATAATAGAATTTATTACTTGGTAAAATAATGACGTAGTTTGAAAAATTACAAACATATTATCAATTTCATTTACTTATATAGTTTTATGGCAAGTGAAATTAATAGAAAAGTTTTATGAGATTCTCTACTTTCAAGTGAAGCTCCTCAAGAAAAATTTAAATGCCTGTAAACACAGTAATTAATTTAATAAAGTTTCGTAAAAAGGATTTCGTGATAAAACTTATAGGTATATAATACTTTTCATAAGAGGATTAATCGTTTGCACTTGTGTGCTCTATGAAAAGATAAAGTTTCAATTAAATGAAATTTAATCTCTTCCTGCCTGATGCTTCTCGTTCTCAGTTGGCTTTTCTTACTACAAGTAAATTAAAATTCATTTCCTAAAGTACCGACAAGGAGCAAAATCATAAGTAAATTGTACTTGAGTCTTAAAGAGAATTTTTCTACGCATTTTAAAATTACTGAAATATTCGTGGGACATATACCTAATTCATTACAGGTTAAAGGATATACGATTGAAAGGACTTCTGTTTTTTGTTTCAGTGTAACGTAACTTTGATAAAAAATATACCAAGTCTTGAGTGGCTCTTTGTCGCTTGAAAGACCACTTTTTCAAAGTTTTTAAAGCAGAAAGCGACGATCGGCTCATTGTTTTCATCTACTCGTGCAAAATGTCGAACCTAAGGTGCCATGAGAGTACTCATCGCTAAAACGTTTCGTGCCTTCTTTCAACTGAAGGATCGCGTCATATCATAAAGGAGAAGGAAAACGAAAAACGATACACATCAACTTGAAAAACCCTGAAACAAGAAAATGTTTTTATATATTATCTACTGATGTTATTATCAGTCAAAAATAATCAAGTAAGTAAATCTGAATCTTGTCAAAGAGCAAATCAAATTAAAAAGTTGTTCAGTTTATTTTTAGATAGAAGACTTTCTCATTTGGTACGAAAAATAATTTAGATACAACTATTTTTTCTAATTTAAAAAGAATTTTCTATTTTGTTTGGACTGAACTTGTTAAAGAGTGGAATGCTATTGTGCTTGGCAGAAGATAACTTCAAGTATGTGTTAATATGCAAAACTCAAAGTAAACCGACATGGTGTAAAGTTTAAATCAAACGCTACGACTGGACTTGAATTGAAATGCTATTTATCTACAAGATACAAATTTAAATCAAGCGACCCCGCGAGTTTAAAGCCTTGGAAGTGCTTCTTTATAGTCAGTTTCTGGTGTTTAGTGTAGTTTGAGGTTAAATTTTTTGTTTGTTTCTTAAAAAAAAAGCGGAAACATAATATATTTTGATATTCATCAGCTGTTATTACTGTGGAGATTGTTGATTTCATGGTAAAGTAAGTAGTACAAACTACTGTTGAGTCAGCCTGCCTTCGCTTCTACTCAGAGTGCCACTACTTGTTCGTCAGCCATTGCATCGCCACCCGGAAATCCCAGCACTGCGGTGGAATTCTGGGCTGGTCCTTAGAAATTTATTGGTTTTCGGTATCTTTCTCCCGTCTATGCTCAAGAATTTAATTTTTCAATACGAATTACTCTCATTTTTTCACTTTTACCAACTCTGGTAACTGAAGGCTCTTTAATGTTCGAGCCCAATTTGGAAAAATGTTTATTCACTTGAATTAAAAACAAGCACAGAAAGAACCTTTCTACCTGGTGGATTCTTTTTATTTCCACGCTGATAACTTTGATGCGCTTTATAAGAATTTTAACGAAGGGAATTGTTTATCATATATTTTGATGAAATAATTGAAAAACCTGGATATTGGGTTTCGTATTATAAAATAAAAAAAAAGAAAAGGTATAAAAAGCAGTTTTAAAGATGCTTTTCAGTGGCTATAATGTGCGAATTACTTTCAATTCAGAGAGAAATTTTCCCGGGAAACTTGCTTCTCAATGTACGAGCTATATACATCAAAAGAAACGACCAAAACGCTTTACAAGAAAAGGTGGACTGAGATAAGCGTAAATCCCACCAAGCCGAAGCTTTCGTCGAAACTGTTGCGGATATATCGCATAAACTGAAAAATATTTCCCACTGACAGAGACAAGTGAATTGCAAATAATCAAACAATAAAACCTGCCATTTATTTCTGATTACAAGTTTTATAGTTACCTTATTGTGTCTTGAAATAAGACATTTCAATATTTAATTCCATTTTAAAATAAACAGTATAGTACTTCTGCTTACACTCGAGAGCTATGTTTGGGTGTAGAAATAGGAAACAAAGGTAGACCAACTTGCGTTGAATCGCAAGTTTCAAAACTTAAATTGAATCTTTAGAAGAAAGGGACCGTCGTGAAAAAAATTACAAAACTATCTATCAATATAAAATGTAAAAGCACCTTTTTACCATTCGAAACAATAAGTTGCCTTTTGGGTACCGCATTTTTTTGGCACTATAGAGAAAACCTATAACTCGGTACAGTCGTTAAAAAAGTTTATGGAAATGGAACGAATGTGGTAATTCGTTAAATTGAGAGTCCATGTTCGTAAATGGTATATATATATCATAAAATGGATCATGCAGCAATTCATATTGAACAGCTTTTCATTGCAGCCTCGCAACATATCCTTTATTCTGATTGGTTACTTCCATGCGTTAAAAACTAAAAGTTCAAATCAGTGAACAAAGAGATCAATATTTTATTGCACGTCGCACACACCGAAATGTTTAGTTTAACAGTGCTTTTGTTAATTCTGACATTTAATTAACACACGTTGCATCTACACAAAGCTTCGCTTTCGGAGATGACGCGACGTCTGCACAATAATGTGTAACAAATGACCGAAACTGAACTCTCTAGACCACTGAAACAATGGGTTTGTTGCTTGACATAACGCACGTCCGTCTCAATGGCATCCGCAGTGAGCACCACGTTTCAGTATTGCCAGGAAGTTTACGGTCTTGAATTCCTCTCAATTTGATGCAACTTTTCCTCCACGGTATGGTATTTATAGAAGCATTCTCAATTTGACAAGAGCGCATATCTACTATGCTATTAGTCAGAGCCCAGTAAACATATGTATAAAGTTTGCAAATGGGAAATTGCCATTACTCACCCCAATAGTGAGCAATAACGCACCCTTAATGGTAAAATCGTCGACTGTCATTGGCTAATATTACCCGCCAGGTCACACGATCGCAGCAATGTTAATTTGTAAACCACTTTTCTCGTAAAATACTAAATGGATCGAGTTGTGACGAATCGTAAATGAAAAAACAAAAATAACAGAGCGCCAACTGTTAATATTTTTACTATTTTTAATACACATATTTTATGAATAAACTTTATTAATTTGATTTTGATTTTTTTTTTTTTTTTTTGAATATGTGGTTTAGAGTAAAGTTGAATGTTTTATTTGTTTACACAATATCGTGAATCGCAGCTAGAACCCGTTGGATATGTCGACAGGGTGATTTACTTACCCTGTAAACAGAACTATTTAACCTCATTTCCGTGACGTCCATCAAATGCTGTCGATTCATTTCCGCAAGAGAAGTCAGAGAGAAACGTTAAGCAATAGATTACATCGGCGGACGTCACTAACCTTCTTTTACACAGAATTATATGATCGATTGATAATTCCGTTTTAAAACTTGAGACTTTAGGGATTCAACTCCTAATTTTCGATATACTTTTTATTCAAGTTAATTTCATTGACGTAAAAGAAAATAAAATGTGCTTGAACGTGAATCCAAGCACACATTCCATTTGTCTGGTATAAAGTTTTTCCCACAGCAAATTCAATTTCATACAAATATCAGCGTCATTTGAAATACATGTCAAAGAATGTTATTTGATATAGTCTCAAGCGAATCAAGTTGAAATTTTCCCGAGAATACATATATAGAGCAAAGATATTTTTCTCGTTTCATGATTTGAATTACCATATTGATCAATTTTATATACATACTTTCCAAGAGATTTTCGAATTAGATCACCGGATTTCGAAAACAAAATATGCTTCAAATCAATAATTTCTTTTCAGTAATTACGTATTCAGAAAAGTTTTAAAAAGAAGAAATTAATTAGAGAAGACAAATAATAGACGGGATTTTATGAGAGTTGATTTAATTGCTACTAGAGAGATTCACTAATTACTTGTGCTTTCAAAGAGCTTTATAGGTGGTGGAGTCAAGGAATATCTACATCGATAATGTTTTATGTAATCTTTGCACGAGCATCAATGAATCTCATCTACCCAGCGCCAGCGGAGAGTAACTCTTCCAAGTTACGTAATTTTCTAGTCGATACATTGGTCTTGGTTAAGACCGCAATACCCAGTAGAGTAATGCCGTCTACACTTCAAGGAACCACAATTACGTGTACAGTTAAATATGCGTTTTCAACCACAATATGTCCAATGTTGGAGTTTCTTCTTAATCATAATCAAACGAGACTATTTTGTTTTAACGAAATTGAGGAAGAGATGGAAATTCCCTTTTCTGAGAAGAATACCTGTGCATGAAATGTTTGTTACTCCTGCTACATTTCGAACCTCATTGTTTCGCCATAGAAATGAGAAAGTAAATAATAAATGTGGCAGGGCACACTCTACTCGGAAAAATGAAGCAGTCAACTGGTCGGAGGAAGTAATTGTTTACATTTGCATGCAATTTTTACCACACGCCATGGAAGCTGGGTCGCAGTATAACATTAACATAAAAGCTTCGCTTCGAGGACCGCTCGTTAGCGTCGTTAGGGATGAAAAGATGCATTGCTCTCGACTGTCGAGGTGTACTGAGTTCTGCATGGGAACCACTACAAAGACGCTATCTTCATCGGGTACAAGGTATTTCAACAATACGAGTCATCTGACCCACAAAAACATGTTCTGCCTAAAGTATAATTCAGCATTTCATTTTCATTTTCAAAACAAATTTTAAACAAGTAAAGTTAGCTGTGGCAACTGAAGCAACTACAACACCACAGCAAACTTATTCTACGCGTTTGCCGAGCCACTCTTCAACGCTTTATGCAGTGAAATCAGTAATTTAAACTTTTTAAAAATGATTATTACTGCAACTATTTCCTTGGGGAATATAATTAAATTACAAAAATAGAATTTGTTAAAATTTCAAAAGTGTATGCAGCTGTTGAATGAATGTTTAATATTCTGCGAGAGGGATTAATGTTGGACAGAGCGAAACGTGCGGTTGGCGCATAAATCGCGTAAGCAAATTGGAACGTTCCTGAACTTTCCTCCCGAGGGATGATACCAATTAGGGCTTGACATCGACACACTTGATGGAGTGAAGCTGTTTAATATTAATGGCGGTTCATGTGAGCAGACATATTGTTGTGAACAATTTATCGAACAATTCGCAGTCTTGATGGAATTTTTAGTTTCCCAATGGAAAATATTATTTGTTATTTTATTATTATTAGTCAGGCACAAGTCTTTCACTTGTTATGACAAACTGTATTGCAAGTATTTGTCAACTTGATATTTTGTAGACGAAATCTTTTATTTCACAACGTTAAGATAAAGAAAAATGTATATTGTATTGTTTTTTCAATTATATACTCAAAATAACAACAAATAGCACAAAAAATACATAAAGCTAATAGTTTTTAATCCTTTGAATCAATTTTTTAACAAAAAATGATAAAAATGTTTTCTCTTTTACTAGAAAAATTCATAATTAAAAACTTTTACCCTATAAAAAATAAAAATAAATTCCCAATGAAATGAAGAAATATATGACATTTTAAAGCTAGTGGACTATGCTGAAATATAGGAATGAAATGAAAACTCGCTTCTCGAAAATATCGATTTTCGAATTGAGCAACTTCGATGCCATCTGTGTACTCCAAGGTTTACTAACTTACAGTCACAAAATCTATAATACCAGGAAAACTCTCTTCTCGACTGGAAAGTCTGGAAAGTGCTGCCGGTAAGAGGAAGAGATCTGCTTTACCATTGGAAAGAACTAGAATTATTATTATCCATCGGAAAGGGTAGAGATAGAGGAGAAATTATGTAAAACTGAAATCCTGGAAATGCCAACCAGATGGCTTAATGTTGGATCACAATCAAGCCTTTTGCTTCTCGCTGATAGAAACCCTACTGTACCGTTCGTTGTTAACAAATTATTATCAACTCAGAAGCTTGTTCACTAGAGAGAGTGATGAGACTGTTTAAACAAGGAAATTTTTTTCATTGATTTCAAAAACAATCTAAAAGAATTTCCTATCAGCAATTGCTCGGAAAAACGTTAATTATACAAAACAAGCTATATTTTATGTCCACTTTTCTTGTAGAATACGGAATAGATTGAGAGAGGATTTTGCGGAGAAGTTGGTGTGCACAATTTTTTGCAACACTTAAACTTTCAGAAAAATTGTCAACATTGCCAACAAGTTTAGGTGTAATGAGGGAACTGAAAAATTTAGAGTCCGAAATCGTGTATTACAAAAAAGTAGGTATTATTTTTTGTCCAATTCAACTGATTAGTGTTTAAGAAATAAGAAATAAAAATGATTTACTTTCATTAATATTAGATGAGCGAATATACAATCAGTAGATTAGTGAGACAGAGGTTTTTTATTTTCAGGAAGTGCTTCAAGTGGTTATTTGAAAAGTGAAAAAGAAGAAACCTCTCAATAGTGATTACACGTTATCTGCAATTTTTTAGAGAGTGAGTTGATAAATGGAAAACAAGCACATAAAAAAGTGCAAAAAACGAGAATGAAGTTTATTGGTATGGTTCAGGGTTTCAGGCGTCACGTTTAGTCAAGTCGTTATAGTCAGTAAACGTAAATGTGTCGGGAAAATATCGATTTCTCAATGCGACAGAATAGTTTCCAGGTTTACGTGCAGGACCATGTTACTGAAAAACAAACATGACGTTTGCAATCGATATTCCCGTATCATTGAATAAAGTGACGTATGACGCAAATTAATCGGTAATTGTTTAACTTGTTTCTATCGAATAAAATACATACCTAATTAAATTAAAATAGTAATTAATAGTTAATTAACCCAAGTTTGATAATTAGCTTAGCCGAGTCTATTGAAATTTGAAGATGAAAACTTGAAAAGTAGAACTAACGAGAAGAGAATCAAAAGAGGTTTCAGTTGCTGTCCAAATTGGATACCTTTTTAAATCTCGAAATGTGTAGGTACAGATAATTCCATTTTTCTGCACAAGAGAGTCCAATTTGAACATCTTGAAAAATATATGAGAATACATTAGGTATGTATGAAAGTCGCAATCGTAAGGCTGTACAATATTCAAGTATATTAAAGAAGCAAATTGGAAAAATCGAGTGGAACAGGGCAGTAGGCTTTATCGACTTTTAATTACTTGGCAACATTTACTTTCAAGAGTAAAGGCGCGACACCACGTATTTTATGGCGCTCAGTGTACGCGCACAAAGCCATGCTAGCGTGTTTGAGATCAGGTTTGAAAGCTTTAAACTTTAAGCCGGTATCCACATTCGTTTCCAAGTGATCTATAAAATTCAGAAGAAGAGCGACAATGTACACATTTTTGCCTGTTTTCCGCACGAAAGGACTTTGTGCTTGTTTAAAGGATAGAGGCAAAGTGCAAATCTACTTTTATTTCACCCAACAAAGACTCGTTTCTTTCCCTTTAAAAGCTTCGACTTTCTCACTTTTCTCATCAGCATCCCCTTCTCTTGTACGCTTTTCAGAATTCTACTGATCACACTCTTCTCTTTTCCCTTTGAAATATTTTCCACTAAACTGATTATGAATTTCCAAACAAAATATGTGTTGAAAATGTTTTATTTTTGAGTGGTCCATGACACTGAAATGGTTGTTTTTACGTTCTACCGAATATTTCTATTCAATTTTTTAATAACCTGTTATGTATTTATTCCATACTATAGCTTATAAATTCTATAACAAAATAAACAAGTAGCATAATTTCCTTAAAAAATACTTAAAAGACAAGATATCTTCCGACATTTTGGAATAATTATACAAGTTCGTTTTGTGTACATTTTAAGTCATTTTTCACAAAATTTTTAGTCGAGTATCAAGAAAATTGCTAAACTCTTACAAACTCTTACAAACATAGCATGTAATATTTCGAAAAATTAATTTTTCTTTGTCTATGGTTTGTAAAATTATCCATCAGATTATTTTCAGATTTCGATTTTTGAACTACATTTTTAACACTAGATTAAGCACTATACATAATTGGTTTTAGTGGGAATTATTGTTATGAAAATGCTTTTGGAGAAATATAACAATGTCTTTACTTCCACGAACACTTTTATCTAAAAAGTTGTACAAAACTTGGTTCACTTTTTTGTCACTGTGTTTGGAACCAGTTGTTCCTAATTTCAAAAGAAACCTGCTATATCATTGCAAGAAATTATTTTCAGCGTTGCCTCATAATTAAACCACGTATTTTTCAGAAACATTTCCATCTTCTCTAATATTAGTTTTGAGAAAGTAGTAATAAAGAACACTCCATTCTTTATTTCTTAAATTAAACATTCTTAAAATTTATACGTTTTCATTTTAATTACTGCCACTTGGAAAGATTCCTCGGAAAGTGCTCCCTGGATATTCCATCGGAATTGCAATGACAATTTCACTGTACTGAATTTTGAAAAAATATTGCCTTGAGAACAGTCTAAGATGGTGTAAAAATAGTTTCATTGTAAATGATCGCAGTAGTATAAGTCAGTCTTCAGTCGGACACAATAACTTAAAATCTTTGTCTCATTGCCAGTAGTAACAGTGACTGGTGAATTTTAAGCAATTGTGGATTTTTCATTCAAAGACTGATAACGATAAATTAGAATAAGAAAAAAATGAAAAAAGCTTGAGAATTTTATACATCTTAACCCTTATTTTAAGAGTGAAATAGTAAAGAATTATTAAGGGCGATTCATCAGGAAATAGAAAACATTATTCTATTAGTACTTATTGTGGCAATTTAAGCTTTTTGGGTAGTCCAACTATAACTATCTGAAAGTATTAACCTTGTTAAAGGGAACTAATAACTAGATAAACCAAAGCTACTTCCTGCTCCAACTATAATTCTATCAAAGTCTCTTCTTTTCATAAGTTTCGAAGTAGAAATACGACTGCGATTTATTAAATTAATTAGTGCACATTAACGAGATTGCAAATTCCAAATATATATATATAATTTAGACATTACGAATGCAGTTTTACCTGGAGGGAATGCTTGAAATATCGAAATGCAGTTTCCACGAAGAGATTATGGAACACATCGATGCATTAAAGTGACACATGATGTGTCAGTTTGGGATTGTTAATTAGAACCCCTATACATGATGGGTAATAAACCTCTTGCGGGCATAGAGATGAACGAAATTTTAACCCTATACAGTTGACAGCGAATACCGCAACAGAATTCGGCATTATACCTACACTTTACATGGTAGACTACATTTTCGACCCTGCACTGCGGTTCAATGACCGTCAATCACGCTAATCGAACTGGACTCAAATCAATGCTAACGAAATAATTTCCAGTCAATTACACTGATCAAGTCGGAATGCCAACGAAAAAACAATAAAGCGGCAAACTTACTTATTCATTGCAGTCATAATCACAATGGAACTCACCTGAAACAAACAATAAAAAGTAACATTAGTTTAAACGGTTCTTATTTCAGAAACAATGTTCATAAACTACTTTTATAGCTTTGCCAGGTATATTTTGAGAATTTCATTGAAAACATAATTTTCCAGACTTCGTACAGCAGAAGACTGGATATTACTTGCCACCGTACCGCAATGATTTCTCTGCTAAATTATGCCGCAAGGGAACTTTTAATGTTCGCCGGCTAAAAGAAAATTCATTTCTCTTTGAAATGCGAGGGACATCCGTCGAGGGCGGTTATTTATCTTTGCTTTGGGCGACGAGAAAAAATCGTCCTCCACTTTCGAGCGAGAATACAACAGACCTACGCAGAGGTATTTGCATCTCGTTGCACCTCCACACAAAGTGCGCATCAGAGGTCGGAAAAATTAAAACTGTCATCTGATCAAACTTTTTTGTCATTTAATCTGCAGAGGATATGCAGGTATTTTCAGAGTTTTGCATATATATTCGTTACATATTTCATTTCCTAAAGTTTCTAAAACAGGTGCATGAATATTCATCGAACCTTACATTCACCTGCAATTACTGTCACACATTAACGGGCAATTATTTCCTTCGAATTTCAAGATGAATATTTTGACCATCTCGACTGAAAGAAATGCTTCTGTTATGAATTTACTAACGACAAGACGAGATCATCCTCCACGCGTTACTTGGAAATCTCGGGGATTGAATGAATAAATTGATATCACCGAAAGCTCCATTGAATTGAGAAGGGAATATGCGCACTTTATAATAACAACTATGCCTAAGAGTAGGTAGGTACTTAGAGTTGCTCGACAGAAGTTGTTGGGAGTCAAAGCAAACCCAAAGCCATTATACGTGGAGTATTCAAGCAATATACAATACGGACCACACAAATACAACTTTAATATAATTTTAGTTCACCTTTGCTGCATTTGCTGAAAGGGGAACACATATACCAAGCATACTTGTGGTGTGCTGAAACTAACAACTCCCGAAGATGAGTGTGCCTTGCGTAACAATAAATCAAAAAATTCCAAGATTTGCTAGACTTTCCTACGTTACTAATATTGTTGACAATATTTTTATTTTTAAGTCAATGTATATAACAATAATTTTAAGTGCGTAAATTCCACAAGGAGTAAAAGTCACGTATATGGTGTGCCATCATTTATTTTAATATCCCGTAAAATTTTCCGACATCTGCTCTCGTGGGAGAAATTACAAAGGTAAAATATGACACGCGTAAAGAAATATATTTAGAAAACGTGAAACATAAACTTATTAAAATTAATTTTTTGAGGTAAAACAAATATTTTTTTGTATTAGTTGGATGGTTTTATGTTTTAGTTTTAACATTTTTCAAACATTGAATTTCTGAATTAAACTTTTTATAATTTAACAATTAGCTATAAGTTTTACAACAATTTGCAGACATCTGTCTCATTTCTTAAACTTTAAGTGAATTTTTTGTAGAACAATGAGTATGGTCCCTTTGGGAACAAGTCGGAAAGATACTCAACGTACCTAAAGCAAATTTGGCGGCTCTTCAGACTGGCATGAACAAAAGATACTGATTTTTCTCTTATTTTTTTCTTTGTTCTTCCAGTTGAGCGTTTATTTAATTTTATTTAAGGTACAGTTTAATCTCTACCAACATTTTTTAATTCAAGATGTTCTTTGTACGAAAATTGAAAGGAAAAAAAGGGTTGAAATTTCCTCATTATAACCTTTAATAAAAGGTTTATTATTTTTTTACTATGGAAACTTGCGAAACATGAACAATTTGAATAAAAACAGTTTTGGTAAGAGATTTTTTATGGTATTGACATTGTGTAAAATAATCAATTGTATGGTATGTCACTAATAAACTTTGTTGATGAACGATATATAAAGATAAATGTTTTTCTAGTTTGAAATTTCTTTTTTAAATAATTCATGATAAACGTCAAGAACTTGAAAACCATTTGTAAATTTGCACCTGAGAGGAAAAATTTGTTTATCACGTTGTGTGAATTGAGCTTTTCAACTTTGAAATACCACTACTGACATTAGCATTTAAAAAAGAGTTTCTCCATTTAAATTGAAAACACTTCCAAGATAGTGATGGAGATAACAAAATGCACGTACAATTATAATCTATCTCATGAATTTTTTTATTAAATATTTAATATTTTTTAGACAGCACACGTATCAGCAGCAATTCTTTTAAAATATTAGTTTCTTAAAATTTACTTTTTAGAAAAAGGGGTCAAAGAATATGATTAATATTATAACAATGTATCTCGGAAAAAAATGAAAATTTTACTATGGAGAAATAAGTAATTCGAACACGATGCCACATAGAGTTTGAAAATTAAATTGAACCACACCCCTGTAGAAAAGTTAACCTCGTAAAATTTGTAGTTGAACTTCGCGGCCCGATATTCCCGAATCAGTCGATTGGAAAATATCCGAAAAATTATCCCTGCTTCCAGAAAATCTAACTGTCTCTAATTTATTGTTGCCGTTACAATAATGTCGACACTTGCCCGCCCTGAATTCCACTGGGAAATTTCTGCTCGTAGAAAATTGAGGTCGGCCAATGACCATATTTTATAGGATATGTATTTCACAAAAAATCCATCATTTCAATATAAAAATAAAATATAATTTACAAAAAAAACTTGAGGGAAACTATTCTCCTACTTTACGTTAATAAGGTTCAGACTAAATGCTGAAACTTTTTTCTCCGAATTGAAGCACTAATAGGGGAGAGTGGGGCAAGACGGGGTACTTAAGGTTCAAAGCGCAATAAAACGAAAATTATCGAATAAATATTTTCTTTTTTCTTTTAATAATCATCTTTGGGAATCTGTCTATCGAAATAAAGGCGTATAATGCACATCTGTTACTTAAAAAAGCATAAAATTAACAATAAGTAAAACATTGCAAATCTCCCCATCTTGCCCCACCGGCGGGCAAGATGGGGTACTCAAGAAAGCAACCTATTTTTGTCGACAAATTTTACAAGTAAAGGTTGCATCTTTATCTTCGCCATCGAAGAAACATAATCTATAAATAATCTATAAAAAATCTATAAAATCTATAAAAGAAATTGAGTCATTTGTTCAAATTAAAAATTTATTTGAATTTTGCAAAAAAATACTTCAA
>JUFY01035406.1:0-20464 GCA_001855655.1 Leptopilina clavipes
GGAATGATCGGGACCCAAGAATTACTTTGACGTATCAAAAAATTTGAGTTATAGCGCTTTGTCTTATCGAGAGTTGACTGTATATTAAATTATATTAAATATTATATATTAAATATAAATTACTAGTGTATTGAAAACATACTAATGAAAAGTTAATGATAACTAATTAATATTTACATAATGGTTATGGCCGTTAGATATATTATTATATACAACGTAAAAAATTTGTTAAATATGTATTATTAAAAATCGTTGTTTGGAGAATAAGTGAAACAAAGAATGAGATTCTTGTTGCTTGGTTTTGTAACTATGCTTGAGAAAAGCAGTCGAAAAATAAAACTTGTTGTCGTAGAATATTTAGTAATTTTATTATTTTTAAAAATACCCTATTTTCACTTCACCCACTAAAAATCTACCCAATTAAAATTTTTCTTTTCTTTTTAAACCTGTAAAAATTTTATTAATATTATATTAATTATTCGCAAATTAAAATTCATAAAAGTTATAAAAGACAAAAATTTCACAGGTAAATAAGTTATAGTTGGCTAACTTTACTATTATCCAAAATTGGAAACTAATGATAATGTTAGATTATGACTAATATTAGAGTGACGTTAGTCTAACGTTAGTGTCTATAAGAACATATAAATTTTTTGTAAAAAGTATTTGTACAGAACCTTAGCAGAAACTTCAATTTAAAGAAATTGTATAAGTCGATAATGGTAAGAATTGTTAGATTCAGTTGTCAATTTATTAACTTAAAAACATTGAAATTTGCAAATAAACTTTTCCAAAGAAAAATAATTTATAATGAGAATTTATTAATACACTTCCATTGATCGTAATACACGGTTGGAATTCTCATGTACATAAAAATGCAAATGATCTTGTACATGAATCCCTACTGAAAATCCCCGTACAAGATTTTGTACAAGATCTTGTACAACATCTTGTACAAGAACTTGTACAAGATCTGGTCCAGAAAATTTACAAGTTCAGCATAAGAAATTCGAATAAGTTCTTGTACAAGAATTTGTACATTTCCTTGTACAAGTTCTTGTATAAGAAGGTAAACTTGTACAAGCAAATGTACATGATCTTGTACAAGATCTTGTACAGGTTCTTGTACAAGTACTTGTACATTTTCTTCGTACATTATTTTTGTGTAGAAAAAATTATAAACTTTAATGGCTGCGCAGTAGCTTAATTAAGCCTTTACAGCTGCGCAATAGTTTTTAGTATGCTTAAGTGAAGAGTCTTAATGATTGGAAATTTTTAAAATTTTGATTTATGCCAAAAATTTTTTTTTTTTTTAATTTTTCTTGTACAAGAACATGAACATGTTCCTGTACAAGTACTTGTATTAGAACTTGTACAAGTACTTGTATTAGAACTTGTACAAGATCTTGTACAAAAAAAATGTACAAGATCTTGTACAAAAAAAATGTACAAGTTCTTGTACAAGAACTTGTTCGAATTTCTTATGCTGAACTTTTACAATTTCTGGACCAGATCTTGTACAAGTTCTTGTACAAGATCTTGTACAAGATCTTGTACGGGGATTTTCAGTAGGGTGGAAAAACATCCGAAACTGTTAGGAAAAAATTCCTGACTCTAGAAAAATTTCCAACCATACTTGGAAAATATTCCAAACATTAAATAGGAAATTTTTCTGTACAGTTTGGAAAAATAACCAGAATTAACATGAAGAATTTCCAGTCAGTGAAAAAATTTTGACCCATTGTGTAGGAAATTTTCACATTGTGTAGGAAATATTTTCACACAGTTTAGGAAAGTATTCAAAATTGTTAGGAAATACTTCCTTCATGTTAGTGGAAAAATATCCGAAAGAAGTGGAAAATATTCTATTTATTGAATAGGAAACTTTAATTTCGCATTCAGAAAAATATCCTACCAAAATACTATTTTATAAAAATAAGAATTCTAAAATGGTCAAAATGTGATTTTTAAACAAACGCTAATTATTAAAAATTATTTTAGTACTCTTTTCTTTTTAAGTTCGTTTTTCTTTATTAATTTTTTTACTTATGCATATGTACAGTAATCAAATATTACGACATGTTGTAAATTACATGTGATAATAATATTTTTATGTACATATAAGATCTATAAGGAAATACAAATATAACTTATAGTAATAAGAATTATTTATCCGGAGAAATCAACAATCGCGGAAATAAGCGACAAAACTTTTGAATCAGCGTCAAAGGTTTTCCTTCTATTTTTCCTGCCTCGTTTGTGTCCTTCGGACGGATTAATTTCCAGTAGCATCCTAAAAAAATATTAAATTTTTTAGATTTTTTAGAATTAGAAAAATCTTGACTTTTGGCCATTGTTTTTTGAAATTACCTCTGAATAAATTCCAATGAGGATGATTTTTTTCCATCATAGTTATAACCATACATATAATGGCTTAAAGAGAGTAGAAGTAAACCCTCCAGCAGGCAGTCCGTTTTTACCAGTATGGTATTTTCCACCACCACACTCGTTAAGCAGGTTTCCTGATAAATCGACAGTCCTGAAATTTACAATCCATAAGTATAACAATCTTATCAATTATTTTAAATAAATATCAATGTAATACAAGGAGGCACCTATATTATAACGAAATCGTCATTACAATCGTTAGTATTTTCAATCGCTTAAATTTTTACAAGGAATTAAAAAACTTCCCAAGTAGCACGTAATATTACAGTAATATTAAAATGTTCGCCTCAAGGTAATATTACAGTAATAATACACGTAGAAGTACTGTAACATTCTTATAATATTACAGTAATGTTACCAAAAAGTTCACAAAATTTTGTATAAGTGAAATTTTATGAACTTTTTATTATTACCGTGTAACATTGTTACTGTTACACGGTTACAAACCTTAAACAAAATTTTGTGTACTTTTTTGTAACATTACTGTAATATAACCTGTAATGTTACAGAAATATAACCTGTAATATTACAGCAATATTACTGTAATATTACCTTGAGGCGAACATTTTAATCTTACTGTAATATTACTGTAATATTACAGGTAACATTACTAATATTACATGTAACATCACAGTAAAATATTGTCAGGAATGCCAAACTGATAGATAAATTACTAGACTAGTACTACTTTCATACCAACAAAACAAAACAAAAACAATATGGCCGAAAATAATTAAACGTCACACTCAGCTGTCAAAAGTGTTTGTTGTTTTTAATCATCTCTGCTGCTGTTGTTAATAATCGAAGACATATTAATATTAATAAAATTAAATATTTATTAATCTCATTATCATGGGTTGTGATGGTGGTACTATACCTCGCAGAGATGAACTAGTGCGAGTAAAAAAGAAGCCAGAACAGGTTAGAAAAATCGAACCTTAATATTTTTGTTTTAATTGTTTAAACAATTTTATTATTATTAAAAAAATAAAGACTATATTTCCAAGAAATTTGTCATATGTTTTTAATAAACCAATTTTTTTTATTCTTATTCTCAAGATTTAATATTTTTAGTTTTTTATGATCTGTTTTTTACTATTTAATTTTTTACTTTTGATTTTTCCTTTCTAATTTACAATCTTATAAATATTGTTTACCTACAGAAAGATAAGGAGGCAGAATTAGCATTCAGATGGAAACATTGTTCTATTAGACAGTCACCACTTCAAACTCCAATTGTGTCCTGTGGATTAGGACGTCTTTATTCAAAAGAATCAGTTTTGGAAGGACTTCTCGATCGTTCTCTACTTCCAGAAACAGCATCTCACATTAAAAATTTGAAAGATGTAAAAACATTGAATCTTACATCAAATACAGCATCATCGAGTAAAAAAGTAGACCAAGGCGATGGCTGTGTCGATGGAATACACAATCCTTACATTTGTCCTATTATTGGCTTGGAAATGAGTGGAAAATTTAAATTTTGCTTTCTTTGGTCCTGCGGTTGTGTTATGAGTGAAAGAGCTATCAAAGAAATTAAAACAAATGTAAGTATTTTTTAATTTTCATACACGATTAGAAAAAGAAGTATTTATTGTATAAGTATTTGTTTTTATTCATAAAAATTTTTTTAATCTAAGATTCATTATTTGTTTATTAATAATATATTGGATGTTACAGATTTGCCACAAGTGTCAGCAACCATATACGGAAAATGATGTTGTTATCATGAATGCCGAAGATGATGATCTTAAAAAAATGGAAGAAAGATTATCAATTCGAAAAGCCGAGAGAAAAGCTTCAAAAAAGAAAATAAAAAAAGAAGAAATATCTGAAGAAACTGAAGCGCCAAAAAAGAAATTGAAAAAAGAAGAACAAGCATCTTGTTCAAAACTCCCAAATGAAGTGCAAGATTCTGCATATAATAAAACAAAAGAAGATTATAGCGTAGCAAAAGATCCGAAAGCATCAGAAGTGTTTAAAAGTATTTTTACTTCTCATAAATCGGCGTCTGATCAAACTCGAGCTCATTGGGTTACTTACAATCCATTTTACAATTAAACTTGAAGCAATTTTACGTTTCGGTTTAAAATATTAAATGAAATACTGATTTTTTGAAATTTAAATAATTGTTGTTTTAAGTACACGATAAAATTATAATTGATTAATAATTTTTTTTCAATTATTAAATTAAAATTTCTATTTCATAACTATTCAATTTGAATAATTTAATTAATTAGACAAATGCGTTTAATAAAATACATTCATATTTATTTATAATATTACAAATTTCACAGCTATAATAGACAACAGATTGCAATAATACAATATTTATTTAAATAAAAATAGTAAACTTTATTCAAAAATTCTATAAATATTTATTTAAAATCCCTTAAATTATTACTAATGCCTAAAAATAAAAGTTGTCGCACAATTATTGATATCTAGATGAATACAAAAGGAATCGGTTTATAGTTGAAGGGTACTTATTAAATTGTGATTTAGGAATATTTTGACATGTTTGAAATTTATTGATAATAGATTATTTTTCTGTATTAAAAAATATCGTTTTCATACGTTGACTAAAAAAATATTTGAAAAAGAAAAGGAACTGAAAACTTTCTTAATTAAAATATAAAGTTTCAAAATTCAATAAAAATTTGTTCTTGTGTACCAAAAAAAAAGCAATTAAGATACCGAGTATAAAAATGATATATATCGTCGTTTTTAAAAGATTAATTTTCTATATCAGTCTATGTCAAATATAATATA
Source organism: Leptopilina clavipes (assembly GCA_001855655.1). NCBI lineage: Eukaryota > Metazoa > Arthropoda > Insecta > Hymenoptera > Figitidae > Leptopilina > Leptopilina clavipes. Next base: position 5,221 of record JUFY01035406.1, read on the forward strand.
AACCTACATTTGAGGCACTTTACGAACAGTGATCACTTGAATAATTCTACGCAATCTACCAATCGTTCTCTTTCTACGAGATCGTTTCACTCCACATATACCCCAACGATTGAATGCATAAATTAAAATTCCACAAATTATCATCGTTACAGCAGCGTAACTTGGTAATTTTATATTTAACCATTTTTTCGTTTGATCATTAGTGGTTGATTCTTCATTTATATTATAGGAATCAATTTGATTCAATGTATCGCTTATCACTCCACCACCGCGTCTTCTTATCCACGATTTTGAATTCTGTGGCAATGGCACCATTGCCACCACTGATTCCTTTAATGATTTCAGTGTCTGCGATTTGTGAGAATTTCTGCAATGACAAAAAAGAAAAACGTTTTTTATAGAATCTATATTTATAAAGAGAAATTAATTGGTAATTAAATTTTTTAAGTTTGTGCTTTTATGAAAAAATGAAACAGAAATTTCAAATCTTACATGGGAATTGTTTCATTGAGTGGATAAGGTGTAGCTGGAACTAGAATCGGACAAGGCGTGAGAGGACGAAATCTATCTTTTCCCAATGTATCATTATTCACAACTTTACTGTGACGACTCAAGTGACTACTTTCAATTCGCTTTGGCAATTCATCTAATTTTGATAAATCGTCATTTATCGCTTTATGACGACCCTCTTCTTCTTCGAAAATTAATGGTATATGACCTGTATTTGCATACTCTAGTAGAGCATCCAACATCCAAAAGCATGCTGAAACAGGAAAAAATTCTTCCTTCCATTAACATGAATAATAACGATAGTAATTTACTAATTTTAATATTTACGTTAAATTAATAATATTGATAATAAAAATATATTCTGTATAAAAGTAATTTCTTATAAAAGTAATTTTCAAAAACGTACGTTTTTGTGAATGAATATCGTCGATGCAGTTGGAATCACCATAAACGACAAGTCTGCCAGGAACAGCTGATGATTTTTCTTTTTCATTTTCATTATTTTCTGCTTCATTTATCGTATTTTCATTTCTTTTACTCAATTCCTGACTCTTTGTTTGAAATAAACCTAATACTGGTGTCAATGAGGATGTTTTCACTTCTGTTTCCATGAGCAATTCTTCACCCTGATCGCGTAACGAAGCATGTAGAAGGAAACCCTCCTTTGGAAAACTAAAAAAGTTTTCTTTTGTAATTTAACAATTTTTTAGTATTTTACTATTAATTATATTACTAATACGATAATATGATTGAATATACTCTTAATAAATAAATAACTACAGTAAATTATTTATCAGCTTAAAATTACCGAGCTATTGTAGTTCCAGAAGCGTATGTCACTGGCGGATGTTGTCCCAAGACAAATTTACCATCTCGAACGTTACTACTGAAAGCTATACCCCAATTAGAATAAAGTAAATCATTTAAAGCCGGAACATTAGCACCACCAGTATCTGGTATCCACCATTGACGAGTATTTTCATCATAAAATTTCACTTTCTCCATTACAGTAACATTATACCAATCGGCGAACACAACGACCGACAAGCCCTTTTCTTCCACATCTTGCTTCAATTTTGTTATCTGTCAAATAAATATACACTTTTTTTTTATTATTTTTCATCATTATAAATAATGCCAATGAATAAAATAAAAGAAAAAAAATGAAAATGAAGAAAAAGGAATAAAATACAAACAAAGAAAAAAATTGAAGAATTTTACAAACCTCTTCAGGAAAGAATTCTTCCTCACTGTCAACAATAAGTAGAGTACCATAATTTTTTGCATTGAAACAAGTAAATGGCGATCCTAATACTTCGAGATAATAACCCACATTTCGTAAATGTTGGTACATATCTTTAAAATTAGTGTGAATATGATCTCCATTCCAGTCAAGAGGATCATTCTTAGCTCTTAAATCATCTCTAGGAAAATAACCTGGCGGATAACGCAAATTGTGAAACTGATCCCACAAAATTCGTTTACTAAAAAAATGAAGAAAAATTCATTATAGTAATTTAATGTATAATTTAATTATTGTAATTAGTAATTTAATTATAGTAATTAGTAATTTAATTATAGTAATTAGTAATTTAATTATAGTAATTAGTAATTTAATTATAGTAATTATTAGTAATTAAATATACACCTATTAATAATAAAAGCAACAATATAATTATTCAATTTGAATAAAATTTTACATCATCTCCTAATTTTTTGAATTTTTGTTAAAAATACCGCAACTTACTGTCGCGGTGGTGTCGGTATAACTTTTGCTGTCAGTGATAATTCAACAGTTGATCGTCTCGGCTCTGTTTCACCAGCGTTTGGTGGCGATTCAATTGTGAGAGAAATGTGACCTAAAATATAATCGATTGAAATTAATTATTGTGAATAATTGTAAATAATTGTAAATTATTTACTGTAATAATTTATTCTAAATTATTTGAATTAAAATTACCACGAGCGATTCCACGCCAATCACTGGCCGATTCTGGAACTGTAATTGAAACGGCAACCCAACCGGACCAGGGCCAAAGAACATCGCAATGGCTCAGTGAAACGTCGAGTTTTTCTCCATTTCCATCGAGAGTATAAGGATGCCATTTTAAATCCGCCACATAACCGGATACACCCAGGCCATTTAAAATAGTAACATTAACAATCGTTGGCATTCCGGTGTGATAAATTGCTTGAGTGCAATAAGGCCACATATACTGACATTCCGTTAAGTCCACGTAACTGTTATAAAATAGAAACACAATATAATCAAATTCAAGGTATATTTTATTTTTCATTATATTATATTATTTATAGAACGTATTTGTTACTATTTTGCAAGAATATTCACATACCTGGGACTTAAAGTAACTGTAGGCGCGTATGAGCGCAAATAAAGAAAAGCACTTAATAAATCTAATCGTCCTGCACCTTGCTCGAACATTCCAACTCCTGGTAATCGTCGAGCGGATTCTAACAGGGCCTGCTTCATGCTGGCTGGTGTTATCTGAATTTAAATTTAAATAAAAATAATTAGTCTAAAAATTACAGTAACTAAGGTAACAATTAAGGCAATTTCAGACCTCGGATGGACTTTAAGGCTTGAAAAAAGTCGTTTTAGTCGATTTTTTATGTTAATAAATATTTTATTATTAACTATTATTAACGAAGTTGAAGTCCACAACGTTCATTATCAACGATTCAGAAAAATTAATATTTTTTTAAGCCTAAAAATTAATATTTAAAGTCTAAAAATTTTCATTTCTCAAATTGTCAATAAAAAAAAAATTTCAAAAACTTTTTTGTAGACAAAAATTAAAAAATAATTATAATGAATAATAATATATAATTATAATTGTGAATTATGAATTATAATATAATAATTATAATGAATCTAATTATAATAGAAGAATTTGTTTTCAAATCGTTGAATCATAAACGTTATTTTTATTAGATATTAAATAATAAATTTTACTAATTCTTTAATTTAATAATAATAATTTATAAGAATATTTCAATATTATTTTCAAAATTTCAAACTTCGTTATTTTAAAACTCTTTTTCCAATGTCTAATAAATGAAAATTATAATAAATTTCAGAATTTTCGGCAAAATTTGCAATTATTATACCTTCTCGTCCAGTGAGCCATCAGAACGAAGAAAGCCACTGGCTAATAACGCTACAGCACCAGCGACAACGGGACTAGCGACAGAAGTACCTGAAAGTTTTCTGCATCCACTCTCTAGTGCTGAACCTTGCACTCCTGAGCCGTACATTACCAAATCAGGTTTAACTCGACCGTAGCCAAAGGGCAATTCCCACGTGGTCATTCCACGTGAAGAAAAACCAGCAATTTGATCGTCCCAATTAATTCCACCGACACCAATCACATCCATTTGATCGGCGGGATTATTCAACGTGCTAGAAAAGTAAAAATCGAATATAATTCTAATTCAATAATATATTCTAATTCAATTATAAATATTCTATAATTAAAATATAATTCCTACCCATACAAAGGACCATCATTGCCAATTGCCGATACCATAATAACGCCATTAGCAGTCAGTTCCCACACCTTATCAACGAAAGGATGATCCATGAAATCTGGACCTCCAATACTGAGATTCAATACAGTCACTTTAGTCAGTATTGCGTAATTAAAAGCGTCGAGGAACCATGATGTATACGAGACCTAAAAATAAAAAAAAATAATCAAATACATTTAAAAAAAAGTTACAGTAAATAAACAAAGAAATGGAGAAAAATGAAAGAAAAATACTTGTGAATTTGTAAAGACGCGAAAAATGTGAAGTTCTGCGTCTGGAGCGAGACCAAAGCATTCTTTGGAAGATGATGCAATAACTCCAGCGACGAATGTTCCATGACCAAGACCATCTTCCACAGTTTTTTCATTAGTCCAGTCAGTACGCTCCTCGATCTTTTTAAAATGAGGATGACTAGCGGCGAGGCCAGTATCAAAAACTGCCACCTTGAAATAAAAAAGAAAAAAGAATTATAGAATAAAAAAGAAAAAACTATTGATTTTTCATTTATCAACCAATACAAAAAAAGAAAACAATACCTTTATTCCCCGTCCTGTCACCCCCATTCCCCACAAGACATCCGCTTGAAGAATACTCGTAATCTGCCGTGGAATTGCACGAAGCAATCTTCTAGATGCATGACGAGAAGGAGCATGTCCGGCATTCGAATTAGAAGTTTTCTGTAATTAAAAATTTTCCATCATTATTCAAAAACAAAAAGAGAAAACAAATGTTTTGTAAAAATATTGTAACTCACAAAACTATTGATTTTTCGTTTAAAATTCTTATATTCCGGATATCCATCTTCGTTGGTTTCGGCGAATTTTAATGTTCTCTTTACGAGCCTTTGAGGTGTGACACGTCGTACAAGTGGATGATCAGTGAGTGCACTGAGTCCTGAATATTTGTCCGTCTCTTCAATAAGAACAACATCGAAATCACTTGGAAATCCACTGGCAGGATTATTACGATTCAGAACTTTCCAATTCTTCACTCCCGACGAATTAAGAGCAGCTCGAATATAATTTTCACGCGTTCTTGGCTTATAATAGCCATTGAATGCGACAATATATTCATTTTTAATAACAGTACTTGAAAATTGTACCTTGATCCCTTGTGAATTGTGTGATGACGAATTGCATAAAATTGAATTAAAATTATTTAATTCGTAGAATGGTTCAGGTACCGTTGAAACATTTTGTTTTGATTGTTCATTAAGTTTTTTGTTACTTTCAATGACAATAAAATTCATCAACAGGAGAAAAACTTCTATGCAAAGTATATGCGGTTTCATACTATTACTTTTAACCTGTAACGGGCAATTTTTTTTTTGGTTGTGTTGTATCATTCAGGAAAAAAATTGCAGTATAATAATAATTAATACATTATCCTTATCATTTAGTATTATCTAAATAATTAATAATTATACCTACTTTGTAAATTTTCTCTATTAATAGTCATCATTGTTTCATAACCTTTAATTTTCCTCCTGCTACCTCAAGTCCTTGGAATTGTGACATTTATTTAAATTTATTAATACATACATCATATTTTCACATAAAACTGATTAAATTTTGTTCGTTGTAACGATAAACAATGTAGAATACAAGAATTTTCCCTGTGATTGATCTGCATATATGCGAAAATGTGACGTTTCATTCGAAATTGAAAACAACGAACATAACCAAAAAGGAAAAGTCAAACATACATATAGGTAATATATATATATATATATATATATATATATATATATATTAGTGACATCAAATAAACATAATGTATTTATATAAAATTTATTTACAAATAAAATTGTATGTAAAATTTTTTAATAGTTTAATTAATTTAATATTTATCGAAAAATGTCGAAAAATCATTTTAAAAATTCGAAAAATACGCTAGAAGTTTTCAAAAATATTAAAATTTGAGTTTAAAAATAAATAACTTTATTGTATTTTAAATAACATGCTTCTCTGTTAAAGTTCATCGACTTTTGTCTGTGCATTAGAAACCCGCTGAAGCCAAAATACACTTTCGTCTATGGTTTCAGTCAGTGGTGCATTTAATGCTCGTAATCCAGTTGGAACAGTTAATTGGGCAATTTTCTCTTTGCAATTTATTGCCTAATTTACAAAATATAATTCATTAGATTCAATTTCCTAAATAATTATATAATATCGTATGGTTTATAAAAATACAAGAATAAAAAATAAATCTTTTTCAAAATACCTGTTGAATTGTGGAAAAATTGTAATATATGCTATCAATTATTTTGTTCATATTGGACGTTTGTGGCCGAACAGTGTGCGATTCATTCGATCCAGTATCGAGATCTTTGAAAGACTTTGTAAAATCTTCTAAATTTATTTTCAGTACATCATTCTTTATGTCTGGAATGTATTTTAGTTTTTCCTGAAATTTTATATTAAACAATTGAGTGGATTACATTCTACATAATACAATCATTACAAATTAAAAAATAAAATACCTCGCTTAATATTTCTGGTATATTTTGAAAAGATTTATTTTCAGAATCGTAATTTTTTGCTTTAATTTCTTTAATATTTTTTTTAGTTTCCTCGATATATTTATTCGTTTCGGCTGGAGTTAATTTTGCACCAAGACTAAAATCTTCTGGAAAAATTTTCACATCCTTCTCAAAATAGCCCTTAAAGAATGATTAAAATTAATTTTAAAATAAAGTGCAAATAAAAGAAAGTAAAATTGCCAATAAATTATAATATAATAATTACTTGTAACGTATCATTGAAAGACGTATCATTTGATTCCTCCTCTAATCTTTGATTTTTTTTATTAATATTTTTTATAAACAACAATATTAATTTAAGTGTACTTTGTTGATTTCTCATGGAACATTTACCCTGAAAGAGATATTAAATTATTATTAAAAAGAACTATTAATAATAATTGTAGTAATAAAAAATTATAAACTATTATAAATCGGAACTTACTAATAATTGTTCTTTATCTCGGCAAATACCAATTTGTGAATAATATTTGAATAACTCTTCTGAAAATTAATATTAATTTCAGAAATGTATATAAATAAGTATTGTTTAAAGTATTGTTTTTATTACCTTCTAATGCTTCTCCTTTTAATTTATTTAAAAGTGGAAAGGAATCCTTTGATTTTTGTTGAAGAAGCCATGACAATAAACAAATTCGATTGTCACCTCCGAGAATTTGTGTTTCAATGTCCTTTGAATTTATTAAGGTTATCCTTGGATATTGCAAGAGCACTAAAGCATTATAAATGTCCATCATAACTTTTTCATTACTCACTGAAATATACAAATATAAATATTATATATAAAATAAAAAGCAATTCAAGTATTTTCTATAAGCTTCTAAAATGTTTTTATGATAAAAAAATCTTTTAAAATCAAAATTTTTATCTCCCTAAACATTTGAAATTACTCACTTGTTATTTTATCTATTTATTATGTAGGTGATTAACGTGAAGTTGTTTTTTTCTGAATAATAATTGTTCACAATGGTTTAAAAAAGACAAACAATATAAATAAACAAAGTTAAAAAATTGAACTGCAAACGTAAACAATCGAGATATTACTAAAGATTTATTCACACTAACTAGGGATATTAATTTTTAAAAACATTTCGATAGAACTAGAGTGGAAAGAATGTTTGCTTCCTGATTGGTAGACAGCTGTTCCAGAAATACAAACAGCCAATCAAAACTTGCGCAGAAACTTGATAGAAAAGTCGAATTAAAATCGATTTACTGTCGATTTAAAAACCGTTGTTTAAAAAGTAAACAAACAAACAAACAAACAAAGAAACAAACATGGAAAAATGATTTATTATTAAACTAGAGAAAATTGTTACTTCTTATTGATTAATATAAAAGAATTGTAAAAGAGTAGAAAGAAAAATAGAAACATAGTAATACTGAAGAATTTGTAAATAAAAATTCAGATTTTACTAATGTTTTTCTATATATGGGAGAAAGGCATCTAAAATAAGTAAACAATTACTGAGCATACATTAAAAAATGATGTATATCTAAAAGAGATAAATATCAAAAGGAAATTAGACTCAATTTATTTAAATGAACATTCAAATTAAGTATTATCTTCAAAAATAATAGTGAAATTATAAATAATTGAATTTAATTTGAAAAACATTAAAAATTATAATTTTATAAAATTTTGAAATAAATCCCTGGAAAATGCTTTTGCTTCAAATATTTGCATTTCAGTTTGCGGAATGATGCGAGTTCAAATTTAAATTTGAAAAGTTTCAATTCATGTATCACATGAAATGAAAACATTTACAAACTCATTAGAGAAGACTACGCGATATACATAAAGCACCAGTGGAAAAGGTTAATTAAGTTCACAAGAAAGATAAATATAGGAAAACATACACTATAGGTAAGTCTATACGGTGTAATATATACGTGTGTATATAAAATATAATAGACATAACCTACATTTTTTGACATTCTTTTAAACATTCTCTTCAGTAGAAACGTCAGTCAAGGTCACTGACCTTGTTCATGTTTCTTGATGCTTGAAAAGAAACAGGGATACAGCTGAAAGGCCTTCAGTCTACCATTGACTTCATACGAAGAATCAAAAACACATCTCTGTAAAAAATTTTTTTCAACTGTCATTTAAAATTTTTTTGAAAAATATACTTTTTTCTGCTGGATAAAAGTGGAAATAAGTAAACAATGAGTGAAAAAAACTTAGAATTTGTGATGAAAAGTTTACTTGCTGGCGGTAAGTGGTCCATTTGTCCATCACTGAAAATTTCACGTGTCATTATTATACAGTTATTTTACTTATCGTTTAATAAAGAGTGTCAGCTCAACTTTCTAAAAGATTCTCAACACAGTCACTTTCTTATTTCGTATTCATTCTTGGAAAATTCATTCATATTTTTTTTCAATTTTTCTCTTCACAATTTCTATAATGTTTACATGTTTTTTAAACTTTTTGTTTTCATTTCGTAGAGTCAAATTAAAATTTTTTTTGAATTTAAAAATAAGATTAATTTGTTTCGTAAATAAATGATGCGTTATATTTACATTCTTATTTATTATAAATAAATATTTAGTTTTTAAATTAATTTCTTTATTTTTATAATGCAGGTATAGCTGGCATGTGCTCGAAAACAACAGTAGCACCCCTCGATAGGATAAAAATTTTATTACAAGCACACAATTCACACTATAAACATTTAGGTAAGAATTTTTCATGTAGAAATTATTATTACTTTAATGTAACTTAGTTTTGGTATGTGTATATTAAAAAATTGCTTTCTAAATTTGTTTAAAGGAGTTTTCTCAGGACTGAGGGAAATTATTCATAAAGAAACTTTTATTGCACTCTACAAAGGGAATCTAGCGCAAATGGTTCGAATTTTCCCATACGCAGCTGCGCAATTCACATCCTTTGAATTTTATAAAAAGGTGAGAAAGGGAAAAATTCTACTTATACGATTAGTGATTAGTATTTTAATTAAATTATTCATTTAAACAGTATTTAGGAACTCTATTTGGAAATAAAAGTCAAATTGACAAATTCTTAGCTGGATCTGGAGCAGGAATAACGGCAGTTGCTTTGACATATCCTCTCGATACAATAAGGGCTCGATTAGCTTTTCAAGTAACTGGCGAGCATGTTTATTCTGGCATTACACATACAGCAGTCACAATATTCAAAGAGGTGAATTATTTTTTTATTCAAATTTTCATTGAATTGGAAAATAAATAAAAAAAATTTTTTTCCTAAAGAATTAATTTCACGCCGGGCGGTAAAAATATACATAAATAAAAATTAAATTTCCAGGAAGGAGGAGCAAAAGGTCTCTACAGAGGATTTTTACCCACAATTTGCGGAATGATACCCTATGCAGGTTTTTCATTCTATAGTTTCGAACAACTCAAGTACTTATGTATGAAATATGCTCCCAATTATTTTTGTGACGAATGTAGCACGAATACAGGTAGAATTTCGGCATTTAATAATAAAATTAATAATAATCATCGTAATATGCTAATAAAAATTATTATAACTTCTTTATTTCTTTCTCGCTTGATTTAAAAAATAATTCAATAAATTTAACCTTCCTTTTGCTTCAAAGGTGGATTGGTTTTGAAACTACCGGCAAAATTATTGTGTGGTGGAGTTGCAGGTGCAATTGCGCAAAGTTTCTCTTATCCTTTGGATGTTACTCGCAGACGAATGCAATTGGCAATGATGAATCCAGAGACACACAAATATGGGTATTTTTATATTCAGCTTTTCATATTAAATTTTCACCAATTTAAAAATTTTACTTCCTCATGGATTAAATTTTTTTTTCTATTTTGGAAAATTATTTTTCCCTGTTATTTATTATTTATACAATTTAATTTAAAATATATATATTTTATTTAAATAAATAAATAAAATTTAATGAAATAATTACATAATAATAATCGCCGTGTTCTGTCCGCGTCCGGATGTCCTAACGTGAAGTTAGTCTTTTTCGATTTTATTTGTTTCTTATTTATTTATATGCAAAAATGTAATGTTTTTGTGTCAAATGACAGTTTTGTTTTCCGGGTTATTATTTAATAAAAAATTGGTTTGTTTATTAATAATCAGTGACACTGCGTCAACGTAATTATTATTATTCTTTATCATATTAATATATTTTAAATAATAATTAAATGAAAATGACAATGGAATAAATCACGCGCGCTTGCGCGCGTGTATTTTGCTAGTAATAATAATATTTATTAATTGAAACAATAAAATATGATTTAAATAGTGGTTTCTTTTTTTAAACTTTTTAATTTTGAATGTATTAATAAAAAAAAAACAAAAATTGTTTAGATCCGGCATGTTATCAACGATGAAGATTATCTACCTTGAAAATGGATTGACAAAAGGACTTTATCGAGGAATGTCGATAAATTATCTCCGAGCAATTCCAATGGTTGCAGTGAGTTTCACAACATATGAAGTCATGAAGCAATTACTTAACTTAGATACAGGAATGAAACTTTAATTAGCATAAAAAAAATAGAAATTTTAAAGAAACTGATTTTTTTACAGTAGAATACAATTTTTTTTTAAAGTACTATATAGGAAAAGTATTTTCACTCAGGTGAAAATGTGTATAAATAACTTCTTACTTAATGAAATTGAAATAGCAATTTTAAAATACGAGGAAAAATGGTTTTTTTTTAATAAAATCTTTAATAGTTAAAAATTTAAATTAAAATTTTTAACATTTAAAAACGTTAATTTTGTTAACATGAAATGATATATTTTTAATTATTATAAATCATGATCACGAGGCTTATTAATTGTTATTTAGTAAATAATAATTAACACTTCGGTATGTCTCAGGAAAATTGTTATTAAAACATTAACATTATTATAATTATTATTATCAATGTCACTATTATTGAATAACAGCAACTATTCGATATTATATAGTTCAATTGTTTAATAATAGTACAATTATATTAATAATTATTCAAAAATAGTACAATTACTTAATAATTATTCATTAATAGTACGATTCTTCAATTAATTATTCAACGATACTTGCAAAAACAAAATTAATCGGAAAACAATTAAAAAATTTACTAGAATATTATAAACTTTTGTTTTAATTTTTGGAGAATTTTCTCCAAAATTAATTGGAAAATTTTCTTTAAAATTCTAGTGAATATTTTAGTTGTTTCGTTTAAAATATTTTTGCGTTTAGAATAATTAAGTGATAAAGTTGACTGAAAAGATAATCAAAATCAGAATTACAAATAAAAGAAACTTGTATAATATAGAATATGACTATTTTTTTTTTTAAACAATTTTATCGTAAAAAAAATTCCTATATTTTTTTATATATTTATATTTATGTATCGATACAGTAGGTATGCGTAATAATGGGCCAGTTATTAAAATTCATTAAGATTGCGTAACACGAAACGTGTATCCGATTCTGATGTCACGAGATTTTATCTGCGATAAGTCAAAGGTGACAAACGAGTTTAAAAAAAAAATAATCGATTAACATATTTTCTGAAATTTTTCTGTGAAAATGCCAACTAACTTAAGGCATTTCTATAAAATTTGTAATTTTTTTTAATTAATATTGAATGTTAATAGTTGAAAAAAATTTAAGAATGGTTAAGAAAATGTTAATTAAAAATGATAATGAAACAATTTAAGTAAAAAATATTTTCAGAATTAATTGTTTTATTGTGTTTTCAAATTTTGTTCAAATCGACTATAAATCAAGACATGGTAATTAAAAATGAATATAATTTTTGATGGAAAATAAATTGTGAAATTTGAATTGTTTATTATATTGGCTTAAAAATGTCTATACTTTCGTAATGTGGTGCTGATTTAATATAATCAATTGATAATTCTTCATTTTGATAATTAAGATTTCCGTTTTCTTCCTTTGGAATGTACACGAAAACATTGTAACTTTTCTTTGGATTCGGATGACTGAAATATGCAAGTGTATTTTTGAAAGAACCGTCTATAATTTCTACCATCTGTCCAGGATAAAATATTGGATACTTTCTTATTTCTGATCCTATAAAATGAAACAAATTAAGAAAAATTGAATACTAAAAGTAAAAAATCTCCGAAATTATATTTTTTCAGACTTTACAAAAATTAAAATTAAATTAGCAATTGAAAAATAAATATGTAAAATTAATCACTGATCTAATTGAAAGTTGAATAATTAAATTTCAATTTTCAGAAAAAAAGCAAGTAATTAGGACAAAAATGAAATTTAAATTTGTTACCTGATATTTCAACCACAAGAATAAAAATAAAACTGACACTGACAAAAAATTTCATATTCATAATTAAAAACGTTGAACTTTAAGATAATAAAACGAATAATTAGTTCCTTCAAACACGAAGAATAATTGTCGAATAAATTTTATGACAACGTTCCCTTAAGACTTGAAAATTTGCTGACATATTGTCAGCAAATTTAGAATTTTCTGATGAAGTTTAATATTTTTAATATTCAATGACAAAGCAAATAATTGATAAATTAGCCAAGTTAGAAGAAAAAAAAAATTTCAGAAAACGAAAGTTAAATTTTCTCTAAAAAATATTCACCGCTTTGTAAAAAAAAGATAAATACTTTTTAAACTTAACTAATTAACTTAATTTTCAATTATCTAATATTAATGTTAATTTCAACAATACAAAAATTGTGAGAATAAAAATTAATCAAAGTCCGAGTACAACAGCTTTCTTTTATTTTATTTTTTTTCATTTAGTTTCATTTCGGCAAAGTGACAATAATTCTAAGCTCAAAATCATGTGAATTTTTCTTTTTGTTCTTTCATAAAATTGAAATGTAATTCATATTACAAATTGACGAAAAGACGCGTTTATAAATAAGAAAAATATGTATAAATTAATTAACAAAGTGTAATTATGGAACAGAGAACTCGACAAAAAAAAAAATATATATATATTCAATTTTTTCACGTGTACATTAAAATTAAAAATTATTTTCAATTAAACATCACATGAGAATTTCATTTAATTAAAAGAATTAATTTTTTTATCAAGTTCTTTCTAGAAAATAATTACCTTGTGTATTGAAATATACATAATTATAATAAAAATTATACAGTTTTACCTACATTGTGGAGATTTATCAATTAATCAGAAACACGAGAAAACTATCACTCACATTTTTTTTTTATGATTGCTTCACGAAAATTTCCTTCAGATGAAAATAATTATTAAGGGAAAATTAATAAACGCACGTAAGACACAATATTGTCACTATCTTGATTTTTTCAATAAATTTTTCGTCTTATAAAATTTGATAATTATTCAACACAAATTTTAATGGTCAAGTTAGTTTACCTGCGTGAATTTTCAAAAAATTTGTACTAAAAATTAGCAAGAATGTAAAATTTAATTTCTCTTTTCACCTTTGAAAACTAGAAACTGAAATAATTTTTGGAAAAATAAATTTTAAATCCATCAATTTTATAAACATTATTTAAACATTTTATAAACATTTTAAAGATTTTTTTTCGAAAAATATTCCCGACAATTGTAAATTAAAAAAATTTTTAATGAAAAATTTTACATTCTTCAAAAACTACGATTTTTAGTATTAATTTTATTTCTTTTTGAATATTTACGTTACAGGTGAACTAACTTAAAAAATTTTTAATTTTTTTGTCTCGTTCCATTATCTTACGTGAGCAAATTCCTTTCACAAGAAAACTTTACAAAGAAAGAGTCATATAAAAAGGTCACACAAAATTGTTTTGCCTACACGTAAAATAAACTGAACATTCTTTACATTCAGGTAAACATTATAATAGTAAAAATCCAATTTTTTAATTATCAAGTGCAAAAATTCAAGAAAAAAAAAATCTTGTGAAATTCACTTGAAAGTGTAAAGTGTCTCTGAATTATAATAATAAATAGAGCAAAATATAAAATTAACTATACAATTTCTAATGACTATTAACTTCATTCATATTTAAACTATTTTCTTCAATTCATTCGATTTTTTTTATATTTATATTATTATACTCAAACTTTTGTTTTAAAATTTCTTTTATCCACTTCTCATGCATTCCAGTCATTTTGTTTTGTCATTAGAATTTATATTTGTATAAATAAAAAAAGCAATTGCTTTTTCAAAGTGAAATTCATTGATATTGACAATCAGTTTGAATTAATTATTTAATTACACTTTGAGTCGAGTTTAAATAGAAAATAAAAAAAAATGCTCAGTCTGCGTCACTATTGTGTGTATTTGTTTTTTTTATGCCTTTCACGTCCATTTTTTCTTATAATAATAATAATAATAATAATATTAATAATAATAATAATAATAATAATTATAATAAAGATAAGAAAGCCACCGCTCTAGAAATACTACTTGTAATTATTCATTATGCATATAGTCGATTTGCATGCTTTTTTTTTTGTTTAATTTTGGTCTAAAAAGATAGCCAAACATTTAAGTCCGTGCCTCCTTTGCTATTGTATCAATTTTGACACAAAAGAAATTGGGTTTTGGCTTGCATTACATATGTTTATTCATCAAAGCTTCACTTATACTTAGCAATTAGTAAAAAGTTGATCAGTATCGTCACGAACAATCTGTTTTCAATTTAGGTGTGTATTTTTTTTTT